>JAKGSA010001860.1:23804-33898 GCA_033558755.1 Philaethria dido | reverse complement strand
AATAAACCGTTATTTTTATTATATACGAGTAAAAATCTAAGACGAACCAAAACACGTGCAAGCAAAGCAGCTTTCAAAAATTAAATAAACATTCAAAATGGCCGAACTTGTCATCATAAGTGAGAGACATATGTACCAACATAACGCCGCAAAAAGATCAAAATTCGAATATACGTAACCCGCGAAAATACAAAATTTGCTATACTTTTTGAACACACCTCGTAGAAGCGATTGAATTCGTAAGGTTTTTATTCTAAGCCTTCATAGGACACAATTTTATTTTTGAAATAAAAAAATCTAGACATAAAAAATATAAAACTCCAAATCTTATATACGCATTAAAGCATTTTGAACGTGACTGAAAAACCAATATGGCAGCTAAATTGTGCGGAAAGGTCATTCGTCGATATTCTGCGGCGCTCATTTCCCTTGGGATGGAGATATTCCTACACATATCTACATATGAAACTTTTGCCTTTGCTGAATACTATTTTATACTCACGCGATACTCGAATTTATAAATAAAAAACTTGAAATTTATCACCATCGTGGTTTAATAGACGTTTATTATCGCGACGGTTGTGGATTTGATTTCCGGTGGAATGATTTGTATTTTTAGCTTCACGCTGTATCCCACACATAGCAAGGTAGGTAGATGGAACCAAAGACCCTAGTGTGACCCTAGACACTCAGTTCCCTTTTACCATTTCCGTTCCCCACTCACTTTCCGCTGAATTGAGGCATTCCTTGTTAACTGGCAGAATGATTATATATAAATTATTTTAATTCCTCGTTTTGGTAAAAGAAAACGTGGTGTTATTTACCAGTACTCAATACGCTATGTCCCAATTTCCGGCAAAAGCAGCAAACGGAGTGTCTTGAAGTGTCAACCTAGTGAGTTTCGTTTGGACTACCCTGCTATCCAAGATAAAAAGTGAAGTTACTTCTTTTTTTTTAACTTCACGCTGTATCCCACATATAGCATGGTAGGCAGAGGGAATCTGAGAACCTAGTGTTAAGACACTCCGTTCTCTTTCAACAAATCCGTTCCCCACTTTTCGCCAGATTAAAGCATTGCGTGCTGAGAGGCGGAACTCAACTTACTTTTTTATTTTCATTTTCTCGATCTGATTAGGCAGAGCGCGGCGTTGATTTCCGCCATTCAACACACTATATCCCAACGTCTCCTTAATGTCAATTTTCTTCGACTACTCAACTATTCGGGAAGCCTGAAGAAAAAAAACTATTTATTAAATTTTACGTAATAAATTTTCATTTTCCATAGTAGCTTATTTTAAAATTAATCCTCTTTATGAAGTGACGTTCATTTTGTTCTTCATTTTCCATACATTTTAAGCAAGAATATTAAAAGCAAAGCTTAGCTATTGCAAAATCATTATATGTATTTTACTTTTTATAAATAAAGTATGGGAGTTAAAATTTGCCACTCAAGCGGCAATATCTCAAAGGAGATTTCGGAGAGGAAGAACGGAGTGTCTTAACACTACATTCTCTCTGCCTACCCTGCTATTCAGATATATAATAATATATAGAATGAAATGCTCGCTCCAGTCTATTTCAAAGGTACCATTGTCAGTAATAAGTATTTGTTAAGCATTGAATTATGAGAAAGAAAAAAAGTCTCGCAGAGTTTCTTGCGCCGGTTCTTCTCAGGTCTGAGGCATCAAATTTAGTGAACTGGTGGTAAATTATTTGACGTTCAAAAAATAAAATTATTTGACTTTGATATAAAACGCTTGCGTTAGTGGGAGACTAACAGACAACGTACAGGCGAAACTACTGCACTTTTTTTTAACTTCACGCTCTATCCCGCATATAGTAGGGTAGGCAGAGAAACCTAAGAATCTAGTGTTAAGACACAACGTTCTCTTTCAACAATTCCGTGCCCCACTTTCCGCCGGATCGAGGCAAGGCGTGCTGAGTGGCGGAACTCAACGCCGCGTTTTGCCTTGCTACCAAATCCAAACAATGAAAATACTTCATTTCCTAGAGTGGGAATCGAACCCACAACCTGTCGCGTTTACAGTCGCACGCTTGTGCCTCTGCGCCACGACAGGCGTTATAATACATTAGACATAGAGATCTGAAATTTATCATGTAGACTCCTCGGAAAGTGTATGAGAGCACTAAGAGAGGATTTTTCGAAATTCCTTATTTTAGACCAAAAAAGAAAGTAAAAGAAGTCATGAGACACAGCTAGTATACAATATTACCTCAAACACGAGGCAAGTACTTGTGGTAGGTGGGTAATATGATAAAAATATGAATATACCTTGCATTTCAAAGCTAAAACCAGCCTAATACATATTTTATGTACCATAACACGTGTCGATAAACAAATTTGCATATATAACAAGAGTGGTGTTCCAGATAATGGATCTCGTTGGGAACCAATTGCCTGCCAAATTGGATGTGAGGAGGAAAATATAAGATGATTTTTTGTTTATATAAAGCCTTGTTCTAGTGAAATCATGCGCGGTGTTGAGTTCCGTCACCTAGCATGTAATGTTGCACATATGGGTTCTCTCTGATTGTACTGCTTTGGGATACGAGCGGGAAACTGCTTTATTTTTTATGTATGAAAGCTTTACCACCCTCGTTGTGCAATTCTAGTATCTGGATTTTTTTTTATTAATAAAATTACATCCACGGCCTCACACTTGCCCGTGCCTTTTGTTTTTTTTTTCTATTACATTTGCAGCATACTTAAATAGAACCCCCTCTGATCCCCTGAGCTGCTACCTTGGTCGCTGATCGCCTAGCTGGGCCTCACACGAGGAATCGTGGGTCTCACCCGGCTGGGCTGATCGCCCGGGTGGCATATGGCTCTTTCCCCCCCTCCCCCTTACGACTACCATCCTTCCTCGGTTCCCTAACTGGAACCGAAATTGTAGACAGAACCCCTACAGAGGCTCTATGGGCCAACCCGATGACCCGCCCATGTTCATGGACGGAGAAGACTCCCATGGCCATAGGCCTAAGAGCCTGAAGCCATCACCCCTCCTCCCCAGGGAGGAGAGTGAAGACCCCCCATATAAATAGAACTACTTAATTTTATCTAAAAACTATGATGAGATCCTCATCGACTGACTGTTTTTTTTTTGTTAGTCAATTCTTATAAATTAATTACCAGGTTGGTAGTACCTGGGTTATATGGACTTAATGGAGGGTTCAATCTCGAGATAGGAATATCATTTTTTTTCAGTTTCACTCTTTTCTCCACGCAGCTGGGTAGGCAAAAATAACATTATGTTTTGGTTTCCGCCCGAATTGCGGGTTCGATTCTCAATCAGATCATGATTGTATTTAATATTTTAATTTTATCACTCCAGTAAGACAAAGCGCGGCGTTGAGTTCGGAAGAAACATAGATAAGGGAGTGTCTTAACACTAAATTACCTCTGCGTTAATATATGGGATACAGCGTGAAGCTATAAAAATATAAAGAATATATGATCCATAAAATAATAATTGTAATCGCTTATGCAAAGTTGCTCAAGCTTTAAATGGAGCAATTACAATTTGAAATCCAAAAATCGTTTATCTCAATTACATAGCCGCCATATGGTTGGACTAATTATAATCAATTCGGCGGAAAGTGGGGAACGGATATCTTAATAGAACGGAGTGTTTTAACACTACGTTCTCAGGTTCCCTCTGTTTACCCTATGTGGTATACAGCGTGAAGCCAATAAAAATTTTAGCCCCGAACGGTCGCAAGCCGAGGTTCGAATCCTGCTGGGGAAACCCTTGCGACTGACGACACTCCCTCTAGCAACCACGTAGTGCATTTCGCAGGGACTAAGTATCCTCTTTTCTTACCCTGAACTGTAGATCAATATGGTCAACAGAATTTTTCACAAGTTTGAAAAAACGACTGATTATTATAATTTAATTTTATAATCGATCCTTCTGTTGATTTTTAATTAAAAAAAGAAGATTACTTCTAATTTTTATTAGATTCATTTTTGTACTACACACAATTATTACGAATAACTCATAAACCACTCATAACCACATTAGAAACACTAGCTATAATATATATAAGGATCACCAAAATTGGATCATCCAGTAAAAAGTTATGGGGGTAACACTTATAAAAAAAAACGGCTTAATAACCTCGTCTTGTGAAATCGGTTAAAAGATCGATATCGAAAGCACACCCATCACATATTTAACTTAAACAAGTGCTACTTAACCCCGATTACACTTTGTGTGTAGTATCAGATATCAAAGGGACATGTGAGATAAGATTTTAATGTGTTCTATAATATAATTTCACATACATAGTAATATTTTTAATCATATTTAAGTATTTTTTTTTATTGATAACGGACGGCAAACGAGCAGAAGGACCACCTGATGGTAAGTGGTTACCTTCGCCCATAGACATCTACAACACCAGAGATGTTGTAGATGCGTTGCCAACCTAGAGGATACTGATGGAAGGGGGGACAATGTAGTAGTCCACTATCAGAACCACCACATTTTGGGGAAAGGATGGGTGGGAAAGGGGAAAATCTGGCTTACATGCCATCGAACCGGAACACATCATTAGATATTTGGCGGTTCGTCTTTGACATGATAGTGGTCGCGAGCCAGTCGGAGGACGAACCTCCTACCACCTAACAAAATCCTCCTACCACCTAAAAAAAAGTATAATTTAATTTTCAGTTTCAGTATTAATATTTTAAAAAGTTGTAAACGCAAGTCGACTTATCAACATATTCACGTCTGGTATTAGAAAAAAAGTAATAGAATATTTTAATTTTATTTAGCTTCACACTGCAGAGGCAGAGGGAACCACATAGAACCTAGTGTTAAAACACTGTCTCTCTTTAACATTTCCAGTCACCACTTTCTGCCATTGAACGATTGCGTGCTGAGCGGTGAACTCAACGCCACGCTCTTACATAAAGGATCGAATGAAAATATTATATCCAACTCAATTATAAACATTTAATACTTTCGTTGCCTGGAACTGAACCCACAACCTGTCAACAAATTGATATTGATCGTTCAAAAAACATGTTTATTTAGCATAGAACGAGTTTTAAAATTTTCACGGTTGGTTGCGCGTAAGCTCCAATTAGTGCAGTAGACGGGAAAATTACCAAAGGCAGAGAGGCAGAGGTGACGGCGGCCCGGATTTCCACGCATCGCTTGCTAACTTTGTTTATCTTCATGCAAAATTTAATCTAGAAAGATATTTTTTATAATAAAACGTTCATAAATTATCCTTACTAATATAATAAATGTTAATGTAAGATTGTTTGTTTCGCTTTTTTTATAGCTTCACGCTGTATCCCGCATATAGCAGGGTAGCCAGAGGGAACTTGGGAACCTAGTGTTAAGACACTCCGGTCTATTAACATTTCCATTCCCCACTTTCTGTCTAGTTGAGGCATTGCGTGCTCAGTGGCGAAACTCAACGCCGCTTTGCCATGTTACCAAACCCAGGAAATGAAAATACTAACATTCCCTGGAGTCGGAATCGAACCCGTCTGCCTCTGCGCCACGACAAGCGTTTTTTAATTATTATATTTTCTATTTCTATTGAAATCTTAACTTCTTCGTTATACGCTTCAAATAATATCAACAGAAACCACTTAAATTTAAACCGACTACGGAAGTATAGACCACAAAGTTTTCGAAACATTGAGCTTATAAAAGCAATTATAAATCAAAATAGCTTATGGCTCAGTGGAGCAGCTTTTGACTGTAAACACAGTGAGTATAGATTTGAAACACACCCCAGTAATTAAAATTAAATTATGTCCATGATTCTTACCAAGCCTTAACGCCTTACGCCTCGCGGTCGCGGTGCAGAAGCGTGCGACTGTACACGCGACAGGTTGTGGGTTCGATTCCCACGTCAGGAAATGTAAAGCGTTTAGTATTTTGATTTCCTGGGTTTAGTAACAAGGCAGCGGCGTTAACTTCCGCCAATCAACACACTACGCCTCAATTCGGCGGAAAGTGGGGAACGGAGTGTCTTAACACTAGGTTCTCAGGTTCCCTCTGCCTACCCTGTTATATGCGGGATACAGCGTGAAGCTAAAAAAAAATTCTTACAAATTCATTCATTCATTCATTCTTAAATTATCATAATATGTCGATAGTAAAGTGAAAATTAAAGTAATATATTATTAGAAATCATAATCTATGGCGAGACTATATAAAGACGACCGAAGTTACCCTCGTTCCTTTTTGCTGTCAACTATCAACTAGGAAACATCGCTGACGTTACTCTGACAGATTTTCAATTTTAATTTTTAATTGATTGAGAAGTTATTATTCCATTGTATTTTAATATTTTTCTAAGAATACTATATAAAATAATTTTCTTTTCTACATTTCAGAATATTTTCCTTAAAAATCTAAAGTTGTAAATTTGAATTTAGTAACTGTTATTATAAGAAATATTATCATAAGAAATAGAAGAGAACAAAATCATATGATATCAAGCTCTATATACAACGACATAATAAGGGAAACTCAATAAAGTAACCATAAAAAAAATTGAAACATTTAGAACAACAAACAAATATAAAAATCCAAGATCAAGTAACTGATAGACAAACAACACACAGCTAAAAGTAAAGATCGTTGAGAGCTGAAATTTGACGTTTACCTTGTGGAAGATAGCGTAGCACTTTAGCTTCACGTTTTTTCCCGCGTAGCAGGGTAGGCAGAGAGAACCTAGTGTTAAGACACTCCGTTTTCCACTTTTGAACACTAAAAAAATATTTCCTGAAATTCCTCGAAACCACGAAAGGTAGAAAAATAATTGAATTAGTATGGCAAAGGACATAATGTCCACGTAACTTAGTTACGGAAAATAGCTCCTACTAATAGCTGTACTATTATTATGTAATACTAGCTGCAACCCGCGGCTTCGCTCGCGGTCAATGGCATTCCATACTATATACTATGGTGTATAGTTCTCATATTAAGTTGAAGGCTTTGAAGAAGCTAAATTGTATATATTGTTTCTTTTTTATATAAAAAAAATATTTTATGACCTTTTTAATATTAAAGTTATAATATCAGTAGAGATAGATAGTTGCACCTTAACAGAATAGAGTACAAAGTGAATAATTCATGAAATGTACAGACTAACTTTGTAACAATGCCAGCACTAATAATAACTAAATAGTTCTATATCCCAAAGCACAATGTGCAAGGCGTTTATTTAGTTACCTAAACAACTACTATCCTAATATTCTACAATTCTAGTGAACTCTAAAGTTATCAAAATTGTGTTCTATATTGATATTGTTGTAGTTCTTAGAGAGAATTACCTTTTCGATAATTTTTAAGGGTTAATCACACACTTACATGGCTTCACGCTGTATCCCGCATATAGCGGGAAAAGCAGAGGGAACCTACTGTTAAGACACTCCGTTGCCCACTTTTCGACAAATTGAGGCATTGCGTGCTGAGTGGCGGAACTCAACGCCGCGCTTTGTCTTGTTACCAAACCCAGGGAATGAAAAATTCCATTTCCTGGAGTGGGAATCGACCCCACAATCTGTCGCGTTTACAGTCGCACGCTTGTGGCTCTGCGCCACGACAGGCGGCGCCACGAATAACACACTTGGGAAATAAAAATCAGTTTTAAAAAACGTATAAAAATTTGAACGCAGCGGGACTCAAACCCGCGTCTCTTGGAAACCGTCTAAGAACTCTTACCGCTAAGGCGACAGCAAAAGGATTGGCCTGAAACACGATTGGTTGTGGATTCAATTCCCACTCGGGGAAACGAGTATATATAAATGAAAATGAAAATTTCATTTCTCTGATCTAGTAAGGTAGAGAATGGACTTGACTTTAGAACTAATGTTACGATTTTGCACGGAGTGTTTTGACACAAGGTTCTCTCTGTTCTCTGCTCTGCAGGATAGAGTTTGGAACTGTTTATTGGTTACTTCAAAATGGAATCATATTGATGTCCCTTACTTATCAAATGGTAGAATTTAACACTTTGGGATTGGCATAAGGGATTTCGTGATAATGTATAATCCCTTCTACAATTTGCCTGACTTTTAAAAAGATCACGTAGCCAGGGTCAAAGCCGACTTTATCGAATTAGAGACGAAACGGACACACTGACACACGAAAATAATAAGCATATAACTCTTCCTTAATTATTAAGTGACTGACAGCTGAAACTGTTAGACATAGAAACCTGAAATGCCAAAATTGGGCACGTAGATTCCTTGAGATTGAAAATGGAGATCTTGAAATTCCAACTGATTTTTTATATATTCATTTGACGTAACCATCAGTGGCGAAGGGTAAAAAATTTAGTTAGGCAAGCCTAGTAGTAGTTAGTTAAGCAAGGGTGAAAATTTTAGTTAGGGAAGCAGATGTATATTTAGGGAAGCCGGTATTCATATTTAGGGAAGCCAATGTGTATTTATGGAAGCTGGAATATATATTTAGGGAAGCCGGTAATTTTTAGGGAAGCCGATATATTGAGTCAAAATTAATTAAGGAAATTTATTTATTTATTTATTACTATATTTAGGGAAAGTGGTATAGGATGTCAATATTGGCGATGACCTTTTTTTTGTAAAGGACTAAAAGATGTCAGAGTTTATTTCCTGGCGACCTTTTTTTTAGCTCTCACACCTTGTTTGACTTTATTTTTTGGAGCTCAGCATTTTGCTGGGAATCGAATTGTATGGACGCCTCGCTACTGGTAACTATATCTTATATAGTCAATATTCGCAATTTTCTTTAATTTTTGTTTCAGCTTTAGGCTTTATTTGACAGCAGGGTCACGGAAAACCTAGTGTCTAAAGACTCCGTTCCCCACTTCACACTATGTCAACATTTCATTTTCATACAAAACACGACAGTAATGGCTTACTACAACAAATTTGGCAAACACCGTAGCTCAGTCTAACTAACGCTAAACTTAACGATGTTTGCAGTCAGTAATGAAGTAAGCGATCCTCTCTCTGCCGCCAATTAGCGCACTAGACGGAAAATTACCTTCACCTGGGGAACCCCAAAATTGTCTTTGATGTTGATACGTTTTAAATTGATAAATTTTTCGAACGTGGACATTAAATTTAGGGGATTTTATGGTAAATTGCTTTTAATGATTCATTTTATTACAGCTTAATCGGTTTTTAGAAACATTTAGGCTGTGGGATTTTTTTAGCTAACTTAGAAAAAGAACGAGGTGCTGTTAATAACTTTTTATTGAATCACTTAGTTCATATTTTTTTTATTTGACAGCTAGTGATTCTAATGTGGATCTATTTATATTTTGGTAAGATCTGAGCAATAGTTTTTCCATTATTCGTTATTATTATTTCACATTTAGTTATACTTTTTATTTTCTGTTAAAATATATATAAATCTTTATTGTAAAATTGTTTTTTTTTTTTTCGAAATTGGTAAATTTAGGATTTTATGGTAAATTAGTCGTAAGGATTACTCTCGTTACAGCGAACAGACTTTTCCTGTTACCTTAAAAAACTAGTCTCATACATTACTTTCTCACCATCAAGTAAATAATAATATGTGTGCATTTATAGTTTCCTTCTACAGAATGAACGTTGTTTTAAAATTCCCATTTAACATTTGCAAACGCTATCTCTTATTAGTTCCTATGTAAATAGAAGTCCTAGAAGGTTTAATTACAAAATATATATATAACATATAAAGATCATACGTGCACATATGGGATTTTACGAACACACATAAGGTCATAGGTACACATATGAAATCATATATTACATACATATATATATATATATATATATATATATATATATATATATATATATATATATATATAAAATGCAATCGAATTGAGCACCTAGTAGAGTCGGATGAAAATTTCGACGTAGCACAATAGAAATGACTTATATGGCCACGGCGCTTTGAAACCCCAAAGAGGTGCGGGTTCGTATTTTGTACGTTAAAATACTTATAAAAAAAAACCAGGTTCACGCTTAACCCGCATAGCAGTATAATCACCGTGAAATTAATGTCAAGACACTCCGTTATAAAAATTTTAAAAAATCCTATAAGTTTCTAAATTATTTTTTCAAA
>JAKGSA010001860.1:0-23687 GCA_033558755.1 Philaethria dido | reverse complement strand
GGATGGGTGGGAAAGGGGAAAACCTGGCTTACATGCCATCGAACCGGAACACATCATAAGATATTTGGCGGTTCGTCTTTGACATGATAGTGGTCGCGAGCCAGACGGAGGACGAACCACCTACCACCAAACAATTATTTAAATACATCCACTTGATTTGGATTCGAATCCACTATCATATTGCTTTACACTACTGTAAAATGAGATTTCGGCTTTCGTACAGTAAATATACACCATGATACAGTTTTAAAGCAAAGATAAGAGAAGAAAAGAAAAATATAGGCATTAATCCATACACTGTCATCAATCACATGTCAGATCACACACGGATCGTTGCGCGAACAAATAGATTGTCTACACAAAGCGACTTAAGATCGAGACACAAATGGTGTCACGATACAATCACACTTTACCTTTAAAAATGAAAATACACTGAAACGTAAACTTTTTTCAGTTCCTTTTTCTTAGCTTCACGCTGTATCCCGCATATAGCGGGGTAAGCAGAGGGAACCAGAGAACCTAGTGTTAAGACACTCATTTCTCTTTCAACATTTCCGTTCCCCACTTTCCGTCAAATCGAAGCATTGCGTGTTGAGTGGCGGAACTCAACGCCATCTTTACCTTTTTACTAAACCCAAAATGAAACTTACTTACTTTTGGTATGTTTCATTTAAATCAGTAATTTCTCTCTTAGTGCTTTCCTACACGCCCCAGGACTAGATCCCAAATTTCCGCATTTCACTTACGTAATTTGTATACTTAGATTTTTTTTTTTTTTTTTTATTGACGGACAGCCAAGAGCAAGAGCAGAAGGACCCACCCTGATGGTAAAGTAAGTTTACCTTCGCCCATAAGACATCCTACAAGCACAGAGATGAGTGTAAGATGCGTGCCAACCTAGAAGAGGATACCTGGTAGGTAGGGACAATGTAGTAGTCCACTATCAGAACCACCACATTTTAGGGGAAAGGATGGGTGGGAAAGGGGAAAATCTGGCTTACATGCCATCGAACCGGAACATCATTAGATATTTGGCGGTTCGTGCGACTATGATAGTGGTCGCGAGCCAGTCGGAGGACGAACCTCCTACCACACAAGATACCGATATGACCATGGTTTTACATGTTGTATACTTAACATGACCCAGACTGTGATTGATTACAGAATTACCTGGCTCGTGTAAGTCAAAGACAATTGCTTTGTTCAATATTGGTTTTGACTTTACAGTAGACTGTTGTATTAATTTATGGAAAGCTATGGTGGAGCGCCTGGCTCGTGGTGCAGCGACACAAACGACTATAGACGCGACAGGTTGTGGATTCGATTCCCACTCCAGGGAATAGAAAATTCTATATAATAT
Organism: Philaethria dido; assembly: GCA_033558755.1. Taxonomy (NCBI): domain Eukaryota; kingdom Metazoa; phylum Arthropoda; class Insecta; order Lepidoptera; family Nymphalidae; genus Philaethria; species Philaethria dido. The sequence continues at coordinate 22,327 of JAKGSA010001860.1, read as the reverse complement.
TTACAGTATTTTCATTTCCTGGGTGTATTCAACTAAAGGCCAGCGCGGCGTTGAGTTCCGCCATTCAGCACGCAACGCCTCAATCCGGCGGAAAGTGTTAAAGAACTGAGTGTCCCTTAAGACTAGGCTCTCAGGAACTCCTCTGCCTACTACACCCTACTATTATATGAGATACAACGTAGTCAACTATTGGTGGAGTGAGAGAGTTTCTGACTTTAAGCGTATTGTTTGTGGGTTCGATTCTCATTCCATTGATTGATTATATTTAAATTATTTACATTTCTCTCTGGTAAAGAGAATGCGAGTATTTGGTTTATCAATGTCTCGATTTTGGTTAGAAAATTGGAGAACAGAGTATCTTGACACAGAGTTTCTCTCCCTGGCTTGGAACTCTGTAATGCAGAAACGTTTTTTTTTATGGATAACAGTTGGCAAACGAGCAGAAGGACCGCCTGATGGTAAGTGGTTACCTTCGCCCATGAACATCTCTACAGCACAAGAGATGGCTGCTAGATGCGTTGCCAACCTAGAGGATGGAATGGAAGGGGAGGACAATGTAGTATTCCGTTCTCGGAACCACCACATTTTGGGAAAGGATGGGTGGGAATGGGAAAAATGGGAAAAAAAAAAAACGTAATACTGCTTTAACAATACGTAAATACTGCATATAGATCCAAATAAAACAAAGTTTCTTGACCCTAAGTTCTTTTAACTACCAACAAACTAAGGTGAACGTTAACGCCTGTCGTGGCGCAGAGCTGGCGATTGTAAACGCGACAGGTTGTGGGTTCGATTCCACTCAGAAATGTTAGTCTTTTCATTTCCTGGGTTTGTGCTAAGGCAAAGTGCAGCGTTGAGTTCTACCCAGCACACATGTCTTAATTCGGAAAGTTACTCACTAGGTTCTCAGGTTCCCTCTGCCTACCCTGCTATATGCGGGATACAACGTGAAGTTAAAAAAATAAGGTGCTTTTTCAATCCTCGACATTTTCTATCCGAGTCTGGTAACATTACGATAACCAGTTTACCTTACAACTATTAAAAGGTGAAGCAATTACCGGGAGCAGGTTCGTGTTCCCCCATTAAACTAATGACGTCCATATCCGCGGCCACAAAACACACTTGAACCTTATATGGCCATTTTCTTTAACAAGACGTAGGTGAATACTGTAAATAATTATTTACTGATAAATATACTGATTTAACTGACTTCATAGAAAAGGAGTTTTCAGTTCTCAATTCGATCTCTTTTTATTGTATTGTTTTGTATTGTATTGTAAAATGATAATTATAATTAAAATTTTAACAGAAAAATAGAATATGTTTGAAGTTTTAAAGTTTTAATCACACACTTAGGAAACGAAAAACATATTTTAGAAGACGTATTTAAACGCAGCGGGACTCGAACCCGCGCCTCTTGGAAATCGTCCAAGCGCTCTGACCACTGTCCATGCGTTCTATATCCGGCTGCATCGAAATTCTTATATGCTTGTTACAACTTATTTATGTTGTTAGCATCTCTGTAGAGAGATTTGTACAAATTTCTGCTACACAAAGATCATTTCAAAGAACAATCATTTGGCAAGAGAGAATGCTATTAATAAATATTTTTGAAGTTTTAAAGTCTTAATCACACACTTAGGAAACGAAAAACATATTTTGGAAAACGTATATTTTTTTTTTATCAAGTTTTCAAATTCATAATGATCATTTTTCTTTTTTTTTTTTTTTTTATGGATAACGGATGGCAAACGAGCAGAAGGACCACCTGATGGTAAGTGGATACCTTCGCCCATGAACATCTACAACACCAGAGATGTTGTAGATGCGTTACCAACATAGAGGATACAGATGGAAGAGGAGGACAATGTAGTTTTCCGTTTTCGGAACCACCACATTTTGGGGAAAGGATGGGTGGGAATGGGAAAACCTGGCTTACATGCCATCGAACCGGAACACATCATAAGATATTTGGCGGTTCGTCTTTGACATGATAGTGGTCGCGAGCCAGACGGAGGACGAACCTCCTACCACCAAAGAAACGTTTTCTAAAATATAGAAAAATAGAACTTATTTCAAGTCAAATGCGTTTAAATGGGTCATTAGCTATAATATAAAAAAAGAATCATCAAAATTGGTTCATCCAGTAATAAGTTTCCTTTTTTCTAAAGTCAGTCTTTATCCTCTCATACAATTTAACCAAAATAAAAAAAAATACATTTGGTTTTACCAATTTCATTCATTTTACCATGTTTTATTTTACCACATTAAGCGGACCGCTTATATCGGTCTTTGAGAACAAAAACAAGCGACGTCCTCATGCATATTCAGAGACGTATAAATATTCAATAGACATTACTTCACCTGCAAGAATTATAGGGTTTCAGGTAAACGGTCCTCTTAATGATAGGGAAGGAGATGTGAGAAAAAAATATAGTGGCACTGTCCTATATATGATTTTTATTTTAAAATACTAGCTGTTATCCGCAGCTTTGCTCGCGTGGTCAATGGCAGCCTATACTAAATACTATAGTGTATAGTGCGTATATGCGTTCATTTGAAGGCTTTGAAGAAGCCAGATTTTCAATCTTTTTGATAAACAATCATGTCTGTCAATATATTTTTTTTATATAAAAACATTATAAAAACATCCTTTTCATGTAATATCGCAAAGAATATGTGTACAAAGTTTCATGATAATAGCTTGAGCAATTTTGGCGTGAAAGCGTAACAAACAAACATACATTCACATTTCTATTATATTAGTCCATATTACAACAGCTACCTGCCAGTAAAAGACCCGTCGAAATCGATCCAATCATTTCATAGATTAGCCGGAAGAAACAAAAGGACAATTAAAAATTATAAAAAATGTTATTTTATAATTATAATTATATATATATATATATATATATATATATATATATATATTATAGATAGTAAAGACGGTTATTTTAATATTACAAACTGACACTCCAATTTTATTTGTATGTATAGAATATTTTTGTTTAGTTTAAAATGTGACATTTTATAGAATCGCTATTGCAAGGTAGTCGTGATATAGTGTGGGAACACTCCGTTCTCCGCTTTCACCTGGATATCGAAATGTTGCATATTGAGTGGCGAAACTCAACGTTAACTCAACCGTTCTTTGTATTAACAGGGGAATAGAAATAATTTGAATATAATAATTCCCTTCAGTGGACATCGAACCCACCACCAATACTCCTTATAGTTTGATATTGCTAACCTGCGCCACGAAGAACTTCTGTACCTACTATGTAAAAAGCATGGTACAAAACGCGGCGTTGATTTCCACCACTCAAGACGCAATGTCTCTTTTTCAGATAGGGTTAGGAATATTTTGAGACTAGGCTCTCTCTGACTTCCGTGAAACTGTAAAAAATAGTTACTACTTTCTTCTTTTTATTTATTCTTAAATTAAATAGCAAAATATAATATTAAATTAGGAAAATCTTTTTGTTTCAGTCACCATGTGCAAGTTTCACTTAGCCTCGCTAATGCTGTGGGGCTTGCTGGTCGCAGTAGCGGCTGTGAACGGTCAAACTGGTAATTTTACTTAAAAATATATGTAAATAATAATAAATAACTAAAATATATGAACATATTTGAAAGTGGGGAACGGAATTGTTGTAAGAGAACGGAGTGTCTTAACACTAGGTTCTCAGATTCCCCCTGCCTACCTTGCTATATGCGGGATACAGCGTGAAGTTAAAAAAAAATGTACATACATACATACATACGTGCATAAATTCTGAACGACTACCCTAATTGGTTATTTGTGTCCGTTATTGTCAGGACAAGTTTAGTTGTTTGTAGGCTTATAAAAAAAATTAAAATTGATATTTTTGTTCCTAATATTTCTGGTCAACATTAATTTGATTAGTTAAAGCACAACGTGCGAAGTACGCAAGCCGAGGTCCATGTCTTACCTGAGACGCCCTTGCGTCTTCTCTTTGTTGTCGCCTTTCCAAAGGTGGTCAAAGCCAAGTTCAGAGCTCTTCTAGCTCGGCCTCCCACAAAATCCGGATGACGCTGTAAAGGCCAACTGGGCCAACAGCAGTTTTAGTAACACATTAGATAAAAAAGTTATTGATTTGAATTTATCCTAAGTACCCGACTAGAAAAAAATATGATGGTACGAAGCTAGCCGGGTCAGCTAGTATCTCTAGTAAAATATTTTAATATCATTTACAAAAAGAAATATATTTAGATATATAAAATACCATATTAACAAGATTCGACGAATTTCAAGAGGACAGTTTCAAATTCTGCTACGGTAGAAAAATTTCATATTTTTCTTTATCGTGAAAATTACTCTATAATTATTCTATAATGTATAAACTTCACGCTGTTTTTAACTTCACGCTGTATCCCGCATTAGCAGGTAGCAGCAACAAGTAGGCAGAGGGAACCTGAGAACCTAGTGTTAAGACACTCCATTCTCTTTCAACAATTCCGTTCTCCACTTTCCGCCGAATTAACGCTAACGCCAGTTGTGGCGCAAAGGCACGAGCGTGCGACTATAAACGCGATAGGTTGTGGGTTCGATTCCCACTCCAAAAAATGTAAAGTTTAGTATTTTCATTTCTTGGGTTTGGTAACAAGGCAAAGCACGGCGTTGAGTTCCGCCACTTAATGTATAAAGGTTTGTCCATAATAATACATATTCCTTGTAGAAACTGAATCTCCTGTAACATCAAGCACTAAGGCACCCACCACCACCACTGCGCCTACCACCGTGGCCTGGGAGACGGAAACTTTGAATGAAGGCCAGGCGATACAAAAAGCATTGCTGTACCTTTTGCAACACCGACAACCTGACTGGGGATGGGGAAACGATACCCATCATGTTATGCTCACTTTGCAAGTAAGAATTTTTTTTTATTATTATTATTTTATTCAACATTACATTATTTTATTTAACATACATTGTTACAGTATTTTTAGATTAAAGGTGCAAATCATAAACTCCTTCGAGTTTTACCGTGCACCAGTGCCGTCACACATTTATAACTACGAAAAAAAAACAACTTTAAACAGTAATTGTAGATATCACCTTCACCCATACTACTACATAATTGAAACAATACAAGCTAAGAAATCAATAACAAGTTAAAATGAAGGTAGATTTAAATTAACAAGTCTGCTATGTATTGTTTGTATATATTTATTAAATTATTTTCTACTGGCAGTGCCTTATAATATAATGGGTGAACGAATTTCGATGAATCGTTTTTTATGATAGCTAGTGGTTCTAATGTGGTCACATTTCAATTTAGTTAAGATCATAGCGACGAGTAGTTTTTGAGTTATTCGTAATAATTTTACTTTTCATTTTTTATGTGTATACCCCATAATTTTTTACTGGATGGACCAATTTTGATGTTCCTATTTTATATGATAGATGCTAATGCTTCTGAGGTGGTCTCACTTAAATTTAGTTCTTTTTTTTTTTTTAACTTCACGCTGTAACCCGCATATAGCAGGGTAGGCAGGAACCTGAACCTAGTGTTAGACACTCCATTCTCTTTCAACATTTCCGTTCCCCACTTTCCGCCAAATTGAGGCATTGCGTGTTGAGTGGCGGAACTCAACGCCGCGTTTTCCCTTGTTACCAAACCCAAGAAATGAAAATACTAAATTTTACATTTTCTGGAGTGGGAATCGAACCCAGAACCTGTCGCGTTCACAGTCGCACACTTGTGCCTCTGCGCGACGACAGGCGTTTTATTTTGTAAACTGATGTCTGATATTTGACTAGTGGTTTTAGTTATTCGTAATCTCGTCGCTATTATTTTATTTATTTTTTTATTATATTTAACATACCTGGTTAGATTATTATTAAAGAGAACTGAGTGTCTTAACACTAGGTTCTCTAGTTCCCTCGGCCTATTCTGCTATGTGCGGGATACAGCGTGAAGATAAAGAAATGTGGTTAGGTTAGGTACGTTCTACGTTTGTTTTCATCATTCATGTGTGTATGAAACACAATGTTTCTGAAATGGACGAAAAGTTGAAAACAGTGTCAGCCTCGTCCTCTTTGTGTATTCCAAAATGAAGGATTGCATTTGACTACAGTTGTTTGTCATGAAATTATACTTTAAATAAACATAAATTGTGTTCTTTTTAAATAATTTTCGCAACAAAACAAGTTAGACAGAGAGAATCTAGTGTTGAGTCTCTCCGTTTTCTATTTTATGTTCAACGTCATGACAATTATAATAATTGATTTCAGGATTCAAATTACTATAAAAATACAAAAGTAATAAACACTTAACGAAAAAAGAAAATCTACTTTTTTTTTTACCTTCGCCCATAGACATCTACAATACCAGAGGTGTTGTAAATGCGTTGCCTACCTAGACGTTACAGATGGAAGGGGATGTCCTCCCCTTCCATCTGTAACATATGTAGTTAGAACACATGTAGTAGTTCGCTTTCGGAACCCCACTACATTCTGGGGTGGTGGGACCTATCCCACCCCATCCATCAAAATCATCCATCAAAACCTGGCTTACATATCATCGAACCGGAACACATCATGAGATATTTGGCGGTTCATCTTTGACATGATAGTGGTCGCGAGCCAGACGGAGGACGAACCTCCTACCACCTGCCTACTGGGATACCCACCTCTTACGGGACGCTACCCAGCGGCGGAGGGGAATTGTATTCTAACCCCGTCCCCTCATAGGGAAAAAACTACTTCAAATAAAATGCACTAAAAAATTTATTACGAATAACTCGAAAACTACTCAGATCTTAACTAAATTTAAATGATACTACATAAGCAGCTCTAGATATCGTTTAAAAAAATAATCATGAAAATTGGTCTACCCAGTAAGCAATTACACGTAGATTGATACACATAAAAAAGTTGAATTAGAAACCTCCTCCATTTTTTCAAAGAGGTTACTTTATATAAAGTAATCTTTTTTTTCAGTTAGCGAATAACACCGGCAAGGAAATAGAACAACAAGGCTTGGAAATGCAACTGTCAGCCAAACAGATGGAGATTGAAATACTGCTCATGATGTCTAAGTAAGATTATACTTTAATTAACTAAGCAATTTGAAGAAAAAAAATTTATAATGAATAAATAAAATACAAAACAATTAAATATACATACATACATAACTTCACACTGAATTCCGCATATAGCAGGGTAGGCAGAGGGAACCTAGTGTTAAACACTCCTTTCCCCACTTTCCGCCGAATTGAGGCATTGCGTGCTGAGTGGCGGAACTCAACGCCGCGCTATGCCTGGCTACCTAGCCCAGGAAATGAAAAATTCCATTTCCTGGAGTGGGAAACGAACCCACAACCAACAACACAACGTTCACAGTCGCACGCTTGTGCCTCTGCGCCACGACAGGCGTTATTAAAATAAAGAGAATATATTAAAATAAATTTAATTTAAATTGAGACGCTGCGTTCCGCCAATCAACACGTAATCGATTTCAGAGGGGAAGTGGAGAGCAAAGTGTCTCGACACTAGGTTTCTAAATACTGTTATGCAGTAAAAATTGAGAATTTGTTATTTTTTATGAATACTGAAACATAATTCTCTGAGTACATTGATATTTAGGCACAGTAGGAAGTTTGAAAAGCAGACTTACAACTACTAATTTCTATAAAAAACCATATTAGTCAAACAAAATCAATCTTCCAGGCACCACGAATCACCACCACCCTTAGCTCGTCTAGCAGCGTACACGCTCGCTCTGGGCGCTCTCTGCAAAGATCCAAGGTCGTTCCATGGTCGGGACCTGGTGACAGCACTCCTCCACCGTGAGCCTCCCCATGACCTGGAGTTCGCGTATGCCACCCTCGCTGCCTGCTCCTCAGCAGCTCATGTGTGCGACGTCGCCATATTAGAAGGCTACTGGTTATTGCTAATCTGCTGCTGATCATAGCCTAGGTGGGTTATATTTTTAATATTTTTGCTATGTTTTTATTACAATAGAAAATTACATAGAATAATTATATATATATGGATATAGCATCAATATATTGTAACTTTGTAATTTATATATCTGCAGAGTTCCACGTGGACGCCGTTAACAACGCGTTGTCTTTATCAATGTATATGTCACTTTATATAAACATGCATGTCAAACCATGGTAGTATGTGTAACATTTATTTTATTATTTTAATATATGTTTTATGCATTTTATTTAGAAATATATTATCATTGCGCGCTCCTTTTCTATATAAACTATAAGTGTATCAAGTTTCATTCTCCTCCGTCAGCAATTTTCGTAAAAAATTAAATTTTCCCTTCACTTATATACAGAATCAATTATTTATTAATGTACCAAATATAAAAGTTTTAGTTTTGTTTGGTGGTAGGAGGTTCGTCCTCCGTCTGGCTCATACGACCACTATCATGTCAAAGAGACAGACACCAAATATCTTATAGTGTTCGGTTCGATGGCATGGCCAGGTTTTCCCCTATCCACCTATCAGCACCCTCACAGTAGTGGTTCAGATGGCGTGCTGCTAGGTAGTCTCATCCCTTCAGTTTAGTATCCTCTCTAGGTTGTGCTTGCATCTGCAACGCTTCTGAGGTGTTTGTAGTGGTGTTTCATGGCTGAAGATAACCGCACCCATCGGTGGTCCTTCTGTCATTTGCCATCAGTTATCCATAAAAATAAAAAAAAAAAAAAGTTTATTGTGCAGATAGATGTTTGTGACAGTTGCTTTTCATTAATAATCATAAAAGATAATATTGTCCCAAGAAATAATATACGTTCTGGTTTGCAAAGCGACAATATAGTTTCAATCATCTACCCTGTACAACAAAATTAATCAAACACTCCAAATTTATTCTATGCATAAGAGAAATCATACAAAAAAACTTTGACTAACACTGTCTATCTTATGCCGAAATTGAAAATATTCTATGATAAATAGTAGCTCGATTTTTTCAAATTAATACAGACCTCACACATGCGCACGCACACATGCATATACACATGTAAACACACACACACACACGGCTGTTACTATTAAGTTGCTATATTATACTAGCTTTCCGCCCGCAGCCTTCGCCCGCGTGGAATTCATTATATCAGCACCCAACGTGTAAGGAAGTAGCCTATAGTGCTCTAAGGTCTAGACTATTTGTCAAAATTGGTTAAAGTGGGTTTAGGTGTGAAAATTGTAAGCAGTTGAACAAAGGTACCCCCACACTTGGATTTCATCATTTGACAATAAGGAACTTCTATGCAAACTTTCATCCCGCTATTTTGTCCCCTTTTACCATTTTTCGCGATAAAGTATTCTATGTCGCTTTCCCAAGTACAGTTTTATCTTCCTACCGATTTCATCAAAATCAGTTCAGTGGTTTAGACGTAAAGCGTAACAACAGACAGACAGACAGACAGAGTTACTTTCGCATTTATAATATTAGTAGGATGTATTATGTTATTGTTAAGCCATAAGAGAAGCGAGACATTCCCAACACAAGTGTCTTTGACTACTTACTGGGAATTCTCGGCTGCTCAATTTGGAAAATATTTTTTTAATAAATATCTTTTTATCTTTATCTCTAAATGATTTGAACTTTCATTTATCGTCATTGCAATTTATGTTACCACCTTTTTATCAAAGAATTTCGAAAAGAACTAACAAGGCTCTTTATATTAACTTTTACTTAAAAGAATTTAAAACGTGATTATCAAAAACTGTGTTCCTACAGATGTACAATATCGATGGTGATCCTGGCGCTGCGCTGCGTGGTACAAGACCACCGTCATCGCAGCTTGATACATTTCGTGCGACGACCGATGGCCGGTCTGGCGAGACAGCAGCACCCTGATGGCAGCTTTGGTTCCTTAACTACTACCGCTTTGGCTATACAGGTGAGACAAAAATTTATTATTCATTGTTATCTTCCAAACCCATTGGCATTTTTCTGCCATTTTATTTCGGGTACTAGCGCGCGCTAACTTCGTTTTGTAGACTATAATAGTACGATATTAGCAAACGTCCTAGGGGCCCCGTAGGCCTCGACACGTTTTAACAGAAGCTGACGCCATTACTCTCGCGAACGATCCCACCCAACATACAGGTAGGATCCAACACACTCGCAGACGCACGACACAAACACCGTCCCCGCCGAAGGTGGGGTGGGGTGCTTATTTTTCTACAGCTCGATCACACCTCGGCGCGACCGGGTCAAGCCACTAAAATCAGCAGGGCATCAAACGCCATACCCAGTAGGCAAAGCTCAGGCCGAGCGAAAGCAAAGCCCCACTACAAGCAGTGCTCGCAAGGTTCGGCCTCGCAGGAGAGCGCCCTGTGACACTGCAGTTCGAATTGATGGTCCTCCTCCCGAGAAGGCCAAGCCAAGGTCAGAGCTCTTCAAGCTCGGCCCTCCTACAAAACCAGGTGACGCTGTCGAGGCCAACAGGGCCAACAGCATACTACACAGTCGAAAAAAAAAATAAGACTATAATAGAAATAAAATATTAGTATTGGTAACAATTCTATAGTGATGTAGTCGGTGATATTCTGCACGAGATACAGTATATTCAAAGAAAACACCAATCCATTTCCTCACAAACCTCTTATTTTTCTTATTTACCATGCGCCTATGCTAAATGTTTATTGAAAGAAACTAACCTAAACTACAATATTTCAGGCACTAGAAGACTCTGACAACGGCCCCGGCGCCCACCAGCATTGGAGCCTACCTGCCGCTAGGAAGTGGCTTCTAGAACGTCAAGAGCCTGACGGTGGCTGGGGAGATGTGGCTAAAACTGCTGCAGCCGTGGCGGCGTTAACCCCCGCATCTCTAGCTGCTGTCAGACCTCCCATTGCGGTGATAAAATTCACCGAATGGCATGTCATAACCGCTAGGTAATTCTGAATTGAATGTATCAGATAAGATGATAGGCAGTTTTTTACCTATTTTAGAAGGAGGAAGTTCTTAATCAACTTTTTAATGTGTTAATAAGCATAAATAACAAACAATAACTATTTACTGTGTACTAGGGTCCCCCGTTGACGCGTTGACAACGCGTTGCCTAATAACGTTTATGTCACTTTATATGAACAAATATGTGAAACCATGGTAGTGTATTGCCCAACATTTGTTTCAATAATTTAATATGTTTTATGCATTATTTTACAAAGATATTATCATTTGTGCACTCGTTCTCTATATATAAACTATAGAAGTATTTATTATTACCCAAGTTTCATGCTCCTCCGTCCGCGTAATTTTCGTAAAGGTGTCCAAAGGTTTTGCTTCACGTATATAGATACTAATTTCGATATATCTTTTTCTTTATAAAATGGCTAGTATTTCTGATAAGGTCTCACTAAAATTAAGTTTTAGTTAAGAAATTTTTTGAATTATTTGTTATAATTTTACTATTTACTGCATTTTTATTAAAAGTCGGATATTTTTGGTAAAATTTAAATTTTTTGGTATCTAGCTGCTGAACCTTCCCAGAAATTATCCCACAATCGATTCTGCTCCTAGAAAATATTCAGAATTTTTATATTTATCATAACTTTTTTTATTTACAGATAGCAATGGTGGTGATGGCAGTCTCAAGCTGGCATATCAATCGGGACACTCGAGCAATGATTCTGACGCTCGCAATGTTTCTTTCACCTATACACTATGGCTTGGAACTAATGTCACTGAAAATTATACGCTTTACATGGTCGCTCCGAGGTATTTATTTTTATATTTTATAGATACTAGTGTCCCTGTTGACGCGTTAACAACGCGTTATCTTTAGTAATGTATATGTCACTTTGTATTAACATGAATGTCAAAACATGGTAGCGTGTGTAACATTTATTTTATTAATTTAATATACTTTTTAGGCATTATTTTAAAAAATATTAGCATTCTGCACTCCTTCTCTATATAAACTATAAGTATGCCAAATTTTATGCTCCTCCGTCCGCGTAATTTTCGCTAAAAGGCATGCCAAAGTTTTTGCTTCACCTATTTATATATAGACGTATATACGTGGCAAAGAAAATGCATAAAACGTTGTATATTGGGCGTAACTTATGGTCATATACCTCCCTCCTCCTTTCAGAAACATATCATTTTACCACGTAATGCAAATGGCAGCGGAACAGGACGCCAAGTTCAAGTTCGAAGCCAGTGAATGGCCAAACGGTCACTACGTGCACACACTGGCAGGACATAAGGAGGAGCCTATGGGATACCACTATTGGTTGCTGTACCGCTTGCCAGAGATCCCTGACCCTGCCAGTCCACCTGGCAATCAGCTGGTAGCTCCTGTTGGTATGTATTTCTATATGTCCTCGTACTTTATTATTATGCACAATTTTTAACAAAGTTAAAAAATATGTTTGGAACATTAACAAAATATACTGGGAGAAACAATTTAAAAAATTCTTTTTGTATGACAGCTAGTGCTGCTGATATAGTCTCAATTAGATTAAGCTAAGATCTGACGAGTTTTTTAGTTATTATTGCGCGGGAAACATCGTGTAGGAAATTTTTAATAAACCTAGATATACTTTTTTCTTTGTAATATTCATAAATCTTGAATTAAGACAGAGAGACCCTAGTGTCAGTCAAGTCACTCCTCCTTTTTCACTTTTCGTTTCAATTCTAAACTAAGTTGCGGAACTTAACGCCTCCCTTTCTTCATTACCAGAGCTGTTATGGGAGAGGAATTGTGAAGATGAAAAATCTTGAATTAAAATTGTTCAAATATTTTTTTAATTTTTATTTTGCAATTATATTTATATACTTCACATATATCCCGTATATAGCAGGGTGAGGCAGAGGAACTACCCGAACCTAGTGTTAAAACCATTCCAAATTCCATTCTCTTTTAACATTTCCGTTCCTCGAATTAAGGCATTGCGTGCTGAATGGCAGAACTCAACGCTGCGCTTCGTCTTCAGATAAATTAATAAATCAATATTTTTGGTGGTAGGAGGTTCGTCCTCCGTCCTGGCTCTGACCACTATCATGTCAAAGACAGACCGCCAAATGAACCTCGCTATGATGTGTTCGGTTCGATGGCATGTAAGCCAGGTTTTCCCTTTCACCCATCCTTTCCCGAAAATGTGATGGTTCCGATAGCGGACTACTACATTGTCCTCCCCTTCCACATCTGTATTCTGCAGATTGGCAGCACTCTTAACATCTCTGGTTTTGTAGATGTTCATGGGCAGAAAGTAACACTTACCATCCAGGTAGTCCTTCTGCTCGTTTGCCATCCGTTTATCCCATAAAAAAAAAAAAAAATTGTACTTATAAAGCATCAATTATTGTTTTCGTTTCAGGAGTCGACGATTTGCTAGTTGAAGACGGCGAGCACTACCTGTTCTGGTACAAGAAGCTGTAATTTACTTAACACATTTTGAGAATTCAAAATTACCAATAAGTTATCTTTAAAGAATCTTGTCAAATTTACTAAAGTTTTCAAAATAAAGCGTAGATAGGGTGAAAGCCGTTACAAACACTAGAATAAGCATGTTTCCATGTAATTTGGTATCGTCATGTATTCATGTATTTATCTTTCCTTTGATTACTATCTAAAGTAGAAAATAGGTGTCTAAATAATACTTTATAATCTATATATATAATACGCTTGAGTTATTGAGTGACTGATAGACGTACAGTTAAAACTACTGGCCATAGAAAGTTGAAATTTGGCATGTTCTCTTTTTGAGGAGTGTAGGGGAGCACTAAGAGAGGATTCCTAGAAATTCCTTCTAAGCTATGAAAGAATAGGAGCTGAGAGGAGCTGCATTATAGTCCACACAAACTAATAATCGCGAGATAAAGCTGATTATATAAAGAAACTGTGCTCGAATCCCATGAAAAACATTAATATTTATTTGACATATTTGTGTTGTCTTAATACAAAAACACTTTACCTTTTTATAGCTTACCTTCCAAATTTCTTGACGATTACTGTAGAATAAACGGTAAAGATATGTTCTTAGCTGATTTTTTAAATTATTTCTTACACGGCGGCGTTTAACGCTGTGTATAATATATTTTACACATACATATTTTATACTGATATATTTTGGAAATGGTTAATATCACTTCCCAACTCAATTTCATTTTCTTATAAGTTCTCTTCTCTTTGAGACATTTAAATTTGTTGCAAAATAAAATAATTCCATAAATTTTGAATAAAATAGATTGATATCATAATAGTATTTAAAATTTTCACATTAATATGCTTAATGTTAGTTTAGTTTGCAGTTGATATGTAAAACCGTTAAATTTTTAATGTAGACACCAGTTACATAGAATAAAAATATCTTTTAGGAATAATATTCAGTCTGTTTCAAATAGTGTTGTCATTTCCAATTATAAACTGTCACATTTTCACAAGTAGATTAAATAAACTATATACCATTTTAATAAATAATAATACCTATAACTTATTCATATTTTATCTGTTTGTATTTTTTTTATTGTGATAGTCGTTCTTCTTGGTATGTATACGCACTTTTTATACATTAAAACCTATATTATAAACATTAGATTAGCTTTTTAAATGTCACTAGATAGATATTTCAAGTCTGTAAGTTATCTGTCGTGTCGATTTTTTTAACTATTTATACTTATATTTATAAAAAAAAAATATGAAATCTTCATTCACTTAGAACTAAGACCATCATGTTATTTCTAAATGTTGTCATAATTATCTTAAGCAATGCTTAACACTACGGTTATAGCAGGTTCGTTTTCATTCGAAGCAAATAATAAAACCATATTATTAAATACCATCAAGTTAAAAGATATAATAGTAATTGAATATTGACAACGTTTAAAAAAATACAATTAGACATGTAAAAAAATAGTGCTATAGATAAATATGCATATTCTTTAGACATGCGCGATAATTTTCCAAGAGGACTTTCAATAGGAAAAGAAAAACATTCAAAATAACCAATTTAAATCCTATAAAAAAAAATATTTAGCTTACAGACTATATCAAGCCTTTTTTAACATTTGACAGTACATGTCAAAAATGACGTTTAATTTTGACATTGTCTGTCATTTTGACCCCTCTTGACGCGCGAATGTAGATTTACTTCTTGTTTATAATCATGTTAGGAGACTGAGCGACTCAAAAGTAAGAAATGATAGTGTAACGTTTTTATTGTAACTACTGAATGGTTCTTAATAAATATTGAAACTTCATTGGATTTTTTTTATTTTACCTTCCCCCTTTTTAAAAAATAGTGTAAAACAATTTTATTACTAATTTAAATTAAAAAAGTGTATTGTAGCGTATTCGTCTGACTGTAAACATGATGAGTGTGAATTCTATCCCTACTTAGGAAAATGAATATATTTAAATTATCCATATCATCTTTAATCAAACAAAGTGCGGTTTTCAGCTCCGTCACTTAACACGCAATGTCTCAATTTCAGGTGGAAAGTCGAGAGAAGTGTGTTTGAGCACTAGGTTGTAGTTCTAAAAATGCGCAAAAAAAAATAAATTATATAAATACGAGATAATTTTTCAGTTTAATAAGTTTTAGAACTTTAGTTTAGTTTCTTTGGAAAGACTTATGTTAGATTTGTTCTTCACGCACTTCATTGTAATTGATATCTACTAATATGTATATATGGCGGTACCAAGAGGAAGCGTAACTCAACGCCGTACGCCCTTTAATTTCTCATTTTTATATATAAAACAAGTATAAAAATAAAACGCACATATATATTAAAACCCAACATTTATTAAATTTTGTACAATTTACAATTAACACCAATACGCTAGATATTTTTAATTTCATTTTACATACAAACTGTGCACAGAAAGCTTTGCAAATATTATTTAAACGTTTCAAAAATTTAAGAGTAAAATTTTGGGTTTACCCATATTCGATACTTAGCAGCCATTTAAAAAAAAAAAGATAGTAATGTGTATATATATATATATATATATATATATATATATATATATATATATATATATAATTAATTCATCATATTCAAATTAAATAATATAATATTTAATATGTTCATCTTTTATACAAAGTATTGAACTTAATAGGAATTGTCAAAGTTCTTTAATCGATATTCAATTTGTAATAATCAAAAAATCGATTAAGTATCGAATATACATTAACCCTGATATAAAATAACAATGTAAATTTAATTACAAATAACTATATAAACGTGCTAATAAAATGTACGCAGTGAATACAACCTGTCCATCTTAATAATAAATTAATTAAATATTCATATAAATATTATAAATATATAAAAATCGTCCGTTACTGAGTGACTGACAGACAACGTACAGCCAAAACTTCTGGTTGTAGAAAGCTGAAATTTGCATATTATAGGTCACTTTGGGAATGTAGTGGAGCAATAAAATCGGAAATTTCTAGAATTTTCTTCCACAAAAAAAAATATTTTTTTTTTTTTTTAGAAAACGTATATAAATTTCCATGCTGCAGCAATGCCATTTAAAGTATTATTTTTATGTTTCATATCATTGATCAAAATATAACATATAAACATTGTTTATTTACTGAGAAAAAGATCACAGGTTTAATTCTCATAAGAAGTAAATATCTGCTTCATTTTAGTAAAAGCTGCATTTTAAGACAATCATTAAACTCTTTTTCATATATACCTTTATTTTATTCAAAAACTAAAATGTATTTTTTTTTTGGTGTTTAATTATAACAAATAAGACTAACCAAAAATAATTTAATCACAAAAATATATATATTTCAAAGAAAAAAATTGAACGCAGCGGGACTCGAACCCGCGTCTCTTGGAAACTGTCCAATCATCATCTATCATTAAGATTTAATGACAATTAAATACCAATAGATACTAAATCTCAATCTAGTTAAAATAATTGAAATAATTGCGAAATACAAGGAATTTATTAATTTATTTTTTTTCCATTAATTCTATATTCATAAGGTTCTAAAAAAATCTAAAAATGACGAAAAGTCTAAAGTGTACACTTTGTTCTTATATTAAAAAAAAGCAAGTGATAGCTGTCAAAGTTTCATATAAAATAAACAAATTAAAAAAAATAAAATATACCACAGATTATGATAAAAATATATAGATAATATAAATATTAAATAATATTTTTTTAATAATATACTTTTATAATGACATTACAATACACTAACTATCTAAGTAAGAAATAAAATTATTTTACTAATATTTTTTTAATTAAATTAAATTAAAATAATTATTTATTAATATTCAAATTAAACTACATTTAAAAAATAAATTAAAAATGAATTTAATATTATATATATAACTTTAATTAATGTTTTATTTGTTATAAGCTTATACAGAGTGTTTTAAAAACAATAAAATAATTTATTTATACTGAAAAATTAATATTATTTAATATATTTATAGATTTTAAATAAATTGGGGAATTGAAATGTTAAAAGAGAACTGAGTGTCTTAACACTAGGTTCTGTGGTTCCCACTGTGTAGCCTGTTATGGACGGCATACAGCGTGAAGTTAAAAAAGATATCAAAAGTTTAAAAAAAAGTTGATACAAAGTTACATCAAAATCTATTTATTCCTTCAATTATTTGTTAAAAACTTATACAGAGTGTTTAGAAAATGATAAAATAACTTATTAAATTTGATTTTTATACATTTATTATTCAATATATGTATTTGAAATTGAATTTTTCAAGCGTATATATTGATAATATCATATAACGGTTTTATTTAAAAAAAAATGTTAATACAAAACTGCATCAAAATCGGTTTAATATCAGTTTAAAAGCATTATTTATGTACAAAATTAAATTAAAAAAAAAATTAGAGATGAGAATTATTATTTTATAATTTTTTTTTTCAGTTAATATCATTTTTTTAAATAAAATATTGTCTTTTAATAGATATAAAATTAAAATTTAGTAAATTTACATCACAATATAATATAAAATAAAAAAAAAAAATTAACATGTAAATATTTGAAAAAAAAAAACATTATTAAAAATTAATCATTTAATTAAATAAAAAAATAAAATAATAATTAATTAAATAATAATAATAATATTACAATTCTTTAAAGTATGTCATTAATAATTTTATGAATACAGTTACAGTTACTAAATTAAAAAAGATAAAAAAAATTACATGTTCAAATATAATAAAAAAAAAATCATAAGCCATTTTTAATAAAATTAATACTATAGTATAAACTAGAATAAAAGCATTATATGTTATATAGCAAGTGGGAATAACATGACAAATCGAAAATGGATAATTCTTAGGGCATATATTTTAATATAAATGAATATTAAAGAATATTTAGTATTTTCATTTCCTCGCTCTGGTCACAAGGCAAAGCGTGGCGTTGAGTTCCGTCACTCAGCGCACAATGCTATTCGCCGGAAAGTGGGCAACGGAAATGTTAAAAGAGAACGGAGTGTCTTAACACTAGGTTCTGAGGTTCCCTCTGCCTACCCTGCTATGTGCGGGATACAGCGTGAAGCTAAAAAAATAACTAATATTTTTTTTAAATTGAAATATCAACTTATACACGCTTGGTATGGATTTATAAAAAGCTATTGAATATAGAAACATAAAAAAAAATAGAACATTTTTAATAAATACTTCAAAAATAAAATTTATTATAAAAAAAACACAACCAGAGCATAAAATCGAAAAAATACATACATATATAATAATGCAAATTGAGTTTCAAACATAAGCCTAGCGCGGGTTCGATTCCCGATTAAGTCAAATTATTGCATGAACTTGAGCACCTGTTCTATATACGCACCTTTATGACCTATTTAATAAATATCAATTTTTGGGAAACGTCAATATAGATTTGTACATTTAAGGTTTTTGAAAAGAAATTATTTTTTTTATTATATTCTTGTTTTAATAAAAGTCGATAAAGATCATTGTCTTAAATCGTTTCATGGCAAAAAATTAAACTCATGATTTTTTTGATTACGTCCTTATAATTCTAAAGGTGCGATATAATAAATATATAAATAAGAATTTAAATTTAAATTATTATTATATGTCACTTAAAAACAAATAAATACAATAAAATCATAACCTAATAAATATTAATCTTACATTTCGATACTAGGCGTGAATGAATTCATAAATCAAAAATGAATATTTTAAGGACATGCATTCTTAAATTTTTTTATTTATCTGAAAATTCATCTTTTATGTAATTAAAAAAATATATAAAAAATAAAAAAGAGACTTCGATTTTTAAATTTATTAATATTTAATTCTATGTGGAAGTCGACTTATGAACTTATTCACGCCTAATACAGAAATAAAACGATATTGTAGTTAGTATACCAATTAACTCCATTTTCTGACGAATATATTTTTGATTTAATTAAATAAAATAAAAATTAATTTATTTATTTTGACATACACTATTTTACGACATGTGTGTGTGTGTTTGTTTATGTGTTTGTGTGAATGTGTAAACAATTCTTGATACATAAATGAAAAATACTAATAATTCACCTAAAAAATTTAAAAAAAAATTAGGAACACGAATTAGTACTCTAGATCAGGGCTTCTTAAACTTTTGTCATCCACGACCCCTTTTATGATTGCGAGTTTCTTGACGACCCCATACAAATTAGTAATTGGCCAAAATGTACATATATATAAATATTTAACTTTAAAATCTTTCAACCCCAGAATTTTGCTACGCGACCCCATTTGGGGTTTTTGTTTTTTTTTTTATATATATACATATAATGACCCATTGTCCCTCTGGCATAACCAGAGATTTTTTATATTTTACCCCATTTGGGGTCGCGACCCATAGTTTAAGAAGCCCTGCTCTAGATTAAATATATGTTAAAATAGTTTGCAATAAAAGAAATAATCCTTCAATATATGTTGTATAAAATGAAATTAACTGGTATTCGAATATATATTAATATTTATACTAAAATTAAAGAAATGATAATAATATCTCACAATACTAAGCGTTGGCGGCCATTTTGTTCATGACTGTGGTGTACGCGAGTCCGAGCGCCCAAGATACCTCGTGACCATTCACTTTTTTGAATAACTGTAATATTTATATAAATAGATATATTAATAACTATCTTAAAGCGTAAAACAAACGTTGCTATGGCAACGTGTATCTCAGTTTAAAAAAATGTGTATGTCAAGATAATTTTTTTTTACCTCACGCTGTATCCCTTACATAGCAGGGTAGGCAGAAATAACCAGAGAACCTAGTGTTAAGACACTTCCGTGCCCCACGTTCCCGTAATTGCGGCAGGTTGTGGGTTCGATTCCAACTCTAGGAAACGAAAATATTAAATATTTTTATTCCCTCGTTCTGATAACAAAGCCAAGCGCGGCGTTCAGTCCCAATTCGGCGAAAAGTGTGAAACGAAAATCTTAAAAGCACCAAGTGTCTTAACAATATATTCTCAGGTTCCCTCTGCCAAGACCGCTATGTGCGGGATACTGCGTGAAGCCAAACAAAAAAAAAATATTATTACATAATAATTATAATAGAAACTCACCGATATAGGCTCATTATCCCTTATTTTATACGCATCTTGTAGTAACGTAACAACGTATACAAGGTCCGCGCACGCCCATGGCTGTTCTACGTTGGACGCCGAACAAGCCTTGAGGGCACTCGCGCGATACTGCGACACGGACACAGTGCCACCTTTCATTACGTCTGTTGAATAAAAATAATAATAAAACTTTATTGCTCATAAAATACATGAGAAAATAGTAATTATAATTTTAAAAAGTAAGTATATTTATGTAAAGTTCAGTATTTTCATTTTTTCGCTCTGGTAACAAGGCAAATCGCGACATTGAGTTCCGCCATTCAACACGCTATGCCTTAATTCGGCGGAAAGTGAAAACACTAGATTTTCAGGTTCCCTCTGCCTTCCTTGCTATGTGCGGGATACAGCGTGAAGCTAAAAAAAAATTAAAAAAACAAATAGTTGACAAAGGTGGACTTATTTCTAAGAGAGATCTCTTCCAGTCTATCGCAGGTGAATGAGTAAGTAACAAGAGGGAATAAAGTATAAAATAAAAAAAGACACAAAAAATAAAACAAAACATACATACAAATATATAGAATACGAATATATACAAAAATAATATTTGTAAAGTAAATCATAAGGTTTTAATTTAGTTGTTTTTTTTTATATCAGGGGATTGCTATTGTTAAGAATTTAGTGAAAAGATAAACCAGAAAATAAGGACCTTATATGGCTTTATATATCGTGGCGCAGAGGCACAAGCGTGTGACTGGGAACGCGACAGGTTGTAGCGTTGGGCAATGGGGAGGCACGTCGGGGGGCAATGGGGAGGCGCGTCGGGGGGCACTGGGGAGGCGCGTCGGGGGGCACCGGGGACACTGACCGATGATGCCGGCGTCGGCCGCCACGTCGTAGAAGTAGCTCATGGCGGCGACGGCGCCGCGGGGGGGCGCGGCGGGCTCCCAGTCCAGCGTGCGCGCCACGTAGCGCCGCACGGCCGCGTGGCAGCGCGCGTACACCGCCTCGCGCTTCATGTTGTCCGCGCGCGCCGCGCCGCTGGGGGCACGTCACACGACAATCAAACTACAGTCTTATCACGGATTTATGATAAGAATTCAAAGTACAATAAGAACTCATAGTTTAAATATATGTTAGAGATTTAGCTAGGGAAGAATTTGTGGTTTAAATGATCGTTTTTAATCACAAATCCTTAATTAATTAGAAGCTGTGATAGGAATTCGAATTATGAATTCTTATCACGATCGTTAAAACTATGAATTCTTGTATAATATCAATTATTAGATTAGATATGTGTATAGGTTATAATTACTAATAAAACGAGCAGTTTTTGTAAAGATCACATTTTACTTTATTTGACAGTTGTAAACCAGAGACAATACAGAATAGATCACAGACACGCTACAGTTCTCCTGCAATACTCATTTCGATATCAATAAACAATACCCCCACTATATCGAAATAACAAAAGAAAAACAACAAACAATTAACCTGAAAACACTGTATCACAAATCCTCACATAAATAAACTATTTTTTAATGACTCCCAGAGTTTTCATAAATTCATAATGTTTTGCCCTACTGTGTGACTGGTGACTGTTAGCAAACTTCAATGCACTCTGGCTATCATTAAACACAACTATCTTATCACAAGAACCAATTATTTCCATTTCCAATCCTGGCAGATATATTTTAAATAAATAATAATAGCAAGATATATTGCACAACATTTTGCATAATTAAAGTGAACATGTGAATAACAATTATTAAATTGAGACAAATAACTGA
>JAKGSA010001859.1:0-33915 GCA_033558755.1 Philaethria dido | reverse complement strand
TAGCGAGCGTAAAAACACGTCTACCTGCTCGAACGAACTTTGACACTTTTTTGTAATTGTTTATAGATGTTATTGTAATTGTTTATAGTCAGTATCCTGATCCACTGCGCTGAAGCTATCCTCTCAAACGTGGTGATACCTCTTGTAATAGAGTCTTATCAGACAAAGAATCAACATTCACAAAAAAGTAAAAAATGTAAAGACGTAGTGTTTTATCTCTATTTATATGACGTTTGGTGGTAGAAGGTTCATGTCATGTCAAAGACGAACCGCATAATATTTTACGATGTGTTCCGGTTCGATGGCATGTAAGCCAGGTTTTTTCCCCTTTCCTACCCATCCTTTCTCCAAAATGTGTTGGTTCCGATAGCGGACTACTACATTATCCTCCCCTTCCATTTTTATCCTCTAGGTTGGCAACGCATCTACAACATCTCTGGTGGTGTAGATGTTCATGGGCGAAGATAACCACTTACCATCAGGTGGTACTTTTGCTCGTTTGCCATCCGTTATCCATAAAAAAAAATCTCTATTTTTATGCTTATCCAGGAAAAGCTTGATTTCTTAATTGCAAACCGTAGTTCCTTATTGGGATGGCTAATGCACTCTTGGTTTACGAGCTATGCTCTAACATTATGACCGGTTTTATTTTCATTCGGTTAGTCCTCAGAGTGCTTAACGTTTTATTATCTACTTGGAATTGTATCTTTAAAATAAATAAAAGTAATTTTATTGGTTCCAAGATCAAATCTGATTTGATTTTGTGATTTTAGATTTAAAAGAATTTCTATTAAAGAAAAGAAAGAGAATCGCTTCACTTATTTACGATAATTTTATTGCCAGCACAGCAGGTTAGGCTGGAAGAAACTTCTGTACTAATTGGAGGTATTACGTGTTAGGAGGCGGAACTCAACACTGCATTTTGTCTTTCCTGAGCAAGATAAGGAAATTATTTAGAAATTCAAATATAATCATTAATCATGAAATCTGACCCATAACCACTCGCATTTACCGTCAGACGCTGTGCCACTATGGCACAATAGTTTCATATATATTGCGAAACAAAGTTCCCAAAAGCTGTCTGTCTGTATGTGGTCGATTTTTTCATAATCTACTAAATGGATCTTGTACGGTTTTTACCAAAAGATAGTACAATTCCAGAGGAAGGTTTAGGTTCTTAGTACATTACTGCTAGGCGCCTTATTTTCATGGGACGCGTGAACCAGCAGAGATAGATAGATAGATAGATAAACACTTCATTGCATACATTAAAGAAATTTACATTTTACATAGAAATCAAAAAAAATCCACAAACAACAAAAAATAACATATACGAAAAGACTACTTCGAAAGGAGGTAATATGCAAAGGCGATCTTATCACTACAAGTGATCTCTTCCAGGTAACCTTTGACGTGAACATTTAACTTAGGGTCATATATAATATACCCTATAGGACATCATGGTACAGGCAGAGATACACTAAAGTAATATATTAGACAATTTACGGGAAAATTTTGAGATGGTGTGTAAATAAAAAAAAAAAATTATTATAATAGAATAGATAAATTTCAGAGGAATATCAATATAAAATATTAATTTAGTTGCAACAAAGCTTTATGTTTGAGGTATGAAGATTTGAACGACTTCGTGGTGTATTTTAACCCCTCCGTGAATTGAATCAATTATGCTAAACTAAAGGTGTTCAGTTCTGATAGTATCTATTTAATATAATCAAACATACCCTATATATTGTTAGCTACTGCTATTTTGTGTGAAAGGAAGAACGTTTAATGATAAAAATTTAGTGATAAAAACAATTGAAAATATACTTGAATAGTATTTTTGTATCAATTTTGAATTGTTATATAGTTGTTGACTTCAGAATTATCTCTAATATCAACTCAAAACATGCAATCTAGAAGAAAATTAAAGGTTACCATTAAAACTAAAAGTTTAAACAAGTGATTATTTTGTAAATTTCATTATTCCAAAATTTTTTTTTATTTATATTGTGCTCATAGTTATGTAACTAAAGCATATCTATATATTAAAACGTGAAACAAAAACTTTGGACCCCTTTTTACGAAAATTACGCGGACGGAGGAGCATGAAACTTGGCACACTTAGTGACAAAAACATACGTTGCTAGGAACGCTATTAACGTGTCAACGGGTACATATGTTTTTGTTTGGTGGTAGGAGGTTCGTCCTCCGTCTGGCTCGCGACCACTATCATGTCAAAGACGAACCGCCAAATATCTTATGATGTGTTCCGGTTCGATGGCATGTAAGCCAGGTTTTCCCCTATCCCACCCATCCTTTTCCCAAAATGTAGTGGTTCCGATAGCGGACTACTACATTGTCCCCCCTTCCATCTGTATCCTCTAGGTTGGCAACGCATCTACAACGCCTCTGGTGTTGTAGATGTTCATGGGCGAAGGTAACCACTTACCATCAGGTGGTCCTTCTGCTCGTTTGCCATCATTTATCCATAAAAAAAAAAAAAAAAAAAAAAGTATATATAGCATACATATATTTCATCCTTCAGTTTCTCTTTTTGAACTAAGTATAAAAGTCCTAGTGAAAAATCACTCTGTTCCAAATTTAAGCAAACGACCATTGCCTTGATCATAAAAAAAACTATATATGTCTCATTTTAATTAAAATTAAAATTTCTATTACATTTATTATAAACCTAATTAACATACGCTACTAGAGTCAGGAGTTCAAAATACAGTAGAATTACAGATCAAGTAAAGTAGGTAACACACGTGACAATACAAATATATAGATTCACACTTAAACCTTCATAGCAGAATAGTCAGAGAGACTATAGTGTCAAGACACTCCGTTCTCTTTCTGCATAAATTTGAGACTGCGTGTTGAGTGTCGGAACTCTATATTCTAACTATTGCATACATTAAAACCAGTTGTAAGTCTAAATCTCGTTCGGTGGATTTTTTAGAAAGAAATAACGAAGCCAAAGTTCATGAAATTTTTTTCTACACATCCTATAAATTTCGGTGTGAAAAAAGCATGTCAATGATATATAAAAACCAGAATTGTTTGTGGTAAACATATTTTTATTACTTTGTTTTTTTTTATATATATTTATATATTTAAGATTCATGGAGTTATATTCCTTAGTCCTAATGCTGCGGTACAGCATATGACTGTAAGCTTACGATTAGTTGTGGATTCGATTCCCACTTGGGTGAATATTTAAATTATTTTCTGCTTCTTTTGTGAAAAAAAACAAGCCTTTGAAATACTATACTTAATAAACAATATCTCAAATTTAGGCAAAAAATGGAGAATTATGAGTGTTCTGAGCACTTTATAATCTCTCTGCTATTACAATAAAATACAAAATAATTATAAAACTCCTAACATTTTATTCTAACTAGCCGTAACTGTTTAAAGTTTCCCGGTTAATTTCCACTCGCTACTCCCAGGGTGGCTCGCCAGTCTAATCATTATAATGTTGCGAGAGTACGATACACTTGGCTTACTATGTAGGTATTTACCGTGTAACTTTTATATCGCCCACTTACTTTAGAGTGGGGACTTTTGTATCAGGAAAAATGAAATAAGTTTAAAGCTTTCTAAATTTTGATTCTTTTAAAGCAAGTTAAAATTAGAAATTTCTCCCAGAAATGTTTCATTGAGTTATATTTTATAATAGTATCAAAAATTGTATTCATTTAAACATAAGATATCTGTAATATAAATAAATGCTTTGTGATGATCGATAACAAAGGATTGTACCAGGTTAGCGCTTTTGATTTAAACGTTCAGGTGATTCTATCTATCTATAGATGGTAGTATGTTTGATTTTCACAAGGAGAAATGTTTATTTCTTATTATTTCTTGGGCTGCTGTTTATATACCAATCAATATATAAAATATTGTTTACTAACCTCCGCCGCGACTTCGCCGCGTGGAATTCGATTATATTACTTACGACTCGTAAGAGGGTAGCCATGGTATTCTTAAGGTCCCCAGACTATTTGTCAAAAAAAAAAAAAATATATAGAATAAAAATATTTTTTTATAAAAAATTTTTCATGATAAAAAAATACCCTATGTCCTTTCCCCAGAAGTTCAGTTATACCTTCATATAGAATTTCATCAAAATCGGTTCAGTGGTTTAGGCGTGAAAGCGTAACAAACAGACAGAGTTACTTTCGCATTTATAATATAAGTAAGGATATTTAAACACCCAAGAAAAATAATTTTAATAAGAACTTTATAACTCAAACTCACAAAATACCTAAACAATTTCAAAAAACAAAACTACAACATCATCTAAGATCAAAAAGCATCAATAAAATTCGATATCCGGCTGAAAAATCATCATACATTTTGTAATTTACTTATCTACAAGTACGAGTAGCTTTACTTGTAATAACCCTAATATCCGGTAGAGTCAACATAAAGTATTTGCCAATCAAACTCGCTGGGGGTCGCGGCGGCGTCGTAAAACATGATCTTTATTATAGAGGTTTAGGAGCAACAAAAGTTGGATGTAGAGATACTGGATATGATATAATTTATGTCTAAATATCTAAATATATATAATTTTCTGAATATTTTGTCACTGTTTATACATCCTTACTAATATTATAAATGCGAAAGTAACTCTGTCTGTCTGTTACGCTTTCACGCCTAAACCACACAACCGATTTTGATGAAATTCGGTATGAAGATAGAACTAACTTGGGAAAGGACGTAGGATACTTTTTATCGCGAAAAAATGATAGAGGGGGTTGAAATAGGGGATGAAAGTTTGTATGGAAGTTCCTTATTGTCAAACATAAAATCATGTAAGATTGTTTAACTGCTTACAACTTCACCACATAAACCGCTTAACCAATTTCGATAAATAGTCTAGACCTTGGGGAAGACTATAGGATACTCCTTATCATATCACGCGATATAACCGAATTTCACGTGGGCGAAGCCGCGGGCGGAAAGCTAGTTAAATATAAAAGAATCTCAACTAATATTATAAACGTCAATGTAACTTTATTTGTTATGCTTTTACGTCAAAATTGCTTAACTGATTATCATGTTTTTTTAAATATTTTGACATGCTTGTTTGTCAAAAAAAATTGTTTATCGAAAATCTAGCTACTTCAAAGATTTCATATTAATTGTTCAATCTCAATTTCCTAACAAGCAGTCTCTAAATAGGGTTAAGATAGAATAATACTACCTTAGTGACAATTCTTTGCATTCTCTATTAAAAATAATAAAAAACCGGCCTTCTTTCTCTAGAACCTGATAACTTAAGAGTTATGATACTCCGTTCTCTTAACATTTCTGTTCCCCACTTTCCGCTAAACTAAGGCTTTGCGTGCTGATTGACGTAACTCAACGCCACAGCTTGTAAAAATTCAAGGCCATATCTAGTACAAAGAGCAATCTCCATGAATAGATTTTTCGGGCCCATAGTATTTTGCGACCCCTAGGGACCACATAGGTGTTCGCTATGATGAAAGGGAGCTGATATATTGAACGTATAAAAAAGAAACTCGCTTAGTATTCTCGAAAACACCTCCCGTCTAAGAAATTGAATAGTTTATCTGTTTATTGAAGAGATAAATAAATATTTCATACTAAAATGTAAGGTTTATTTTTTATATTTTTACTCATGTCTTTCAATGTTAGTCTCAATATTTAATGCCTGCAAAAAGATAAATTGGAAAAAGTAAGTTAACACTGGACTCAATAAATTTCGCACAATCCTTTATTTATTGAGACTAAAGAACGTATAAGTATACAAAACCCTCTATTTGAGATTCGAACTCACAACTAGGTACCGTATGTTGGACACTTAATGACTGTATTTGTGTATGTGTATTTTATTCTTCAGATGAGTATGTCAATTAGTTGCAAGCATATATCTTGGATCTTTTTTTAAATGTGGAGAATGGAGTGTCTTGACACTAGTTTTTCGAGGTCGATACGAAATGGGTACCTTCAAAAAGCGCGCCTACTCCCACCTTAAAGGCCGTCAACGCACCTGTAGCTCCTCTGGTGTTACACGGGGCCGTGGGCGGCGGTGATCACTTACCATCAGGTGACCGGAACGCTCGTTTGAATTGTCCTTTCCATAAAAAAAAAATAAAATAGGTAATATCTGACTACCCTACTATATACGAAAAAAGTGGAGCTTCAATAGAAAATGAAACACATCTTACTTTAACAAAAATTAGTTAAAATGATTTAGTTACGCCTGTCGTGGCGCAGATACACAAGCGTGTGACTGTAAATGCGACAGGTTGTGGGTTCGATTTCCACTCCAGGAAATGGATTTTTTCATTTCCTAGGTTTGGTAACAAGGCAAAGCGCAGCGTTGAGTTCCGCCACTAAGCAAGTAATGCCTCAATTCGGCGGAAAGTAGGGAACGGAGTGTCTTAACACTAGGTTCCCTCTTCCTATCCTGCTATATGCGGGATACAGCGTGAAGCTATGTATGTATGTATGTATTATTTATTACTTAACACAAACGATATTAAGCACGCATTGCCATAATTCGGCGGAAAGTGGGGAACGGAGTGTCTTAACACTAGGTTCTCAGGCTCCCTCTGCTTACCCTGCTATGCGTGCTAAAAAAAACAAACAAAAATACTTCCACAATCCCAATATCAAAAAATATTAGAAACATATATAACTTATGACAGATTATATAAATCCTTCTATATGAGTATGGTCACAAAAAGTATTGAGCTTGGATACCATCCAAATGTAGAGACATGTCCACTCAGCGAAAATCAATTTTTATATTAGTAGCTATAACTATAATAGTTTAACAGACGACGTGACTACGGCTTAGTTTTATGATACTATCGTATAAAATTGATATGGAATCATGAAAAATTCTTAAAATATTTTTTGATATTTTTAAAGTGCTAATCATGTTTAGAAAACGAAAAATATATTTAGAAAACGTATAAAAATTGAACGCAGCGGGACTCGAACCTGCGCCTCTTGGAAACTGTCCAAGCGCTCTGACCACTAAGCCATGCGTTCTACATCCGGCTGCGTCGAAATTCTTATACACTTATTACAACTTATTTATGTTGTTACCATCTACGTAAGGGAGTTCCCAAGAGGTGCGGGTTTGAGTCCCGCTGCGTTAAAATTTTATACGTTTTTTTAATAAGTTTTTCGCTTCCTAAGTGTGTGATTAACACTTTAAAACTTCAAAAATAACGAAACATATTTCTAGAAAACCTATAATAATTTGAACGCAGCGGGACTCGAACCCACGTCTCTTGGAAACTGTCCAAACGCTCTGACCGCTAAGCCACGCATTTTTATCCGGCTACGTCCACGTATTTCGACGTAGCTTCCGCCGACTCGGGTTCGACTCCTGCCGTATTTAAATCATATAGGTTTTTTAAAATGTTTTTCTATAAATATTTTTTAAATATTCATAGGCCATCGACAGCGTCTACTGAAAACGCGATTAGTAGCGAGTTTCCCACTTGGAAAATTGATAATATTTAATTTATTTTCATTTCTCTGCTCTAGTAAGACAACCGCCAACCGCGTTCCGCCACTTAACATGCAATATCTATATCTCAATTTCGAACTTAAAGCGGCCAACGGAGTGTTTTGACACTAGATTCACTCTGACTATCGTTTACAAAGCTACTTTTTTAATTCATTATTCAATTGTTTAAGGTTTCATATAATGACGGTTATAAGTTCAAATCTAACTTCATGTATCAATAATGTATGTAAAGTAATTGTAGAGTAAAAATAGCAGGTAGTGTTAACCAACGCATCAGGTAAGATATCAGAGCAGGAAAACAAAAAAAAATCACGAATATCTTATTAAATATATATATATATATTTTTTTATGGATAAAGGATGGCAAACGAGCAGAAGGACCACCTGATGGTAAGTGGTTACCTTCGCCCATGAACCTCTACAACACCAGAGATGTTGTATGCGTTGCCAACCTAGAGGATATAGATGGAAGGGGAGGATAATGTAGTAGTCCGCTATCGGAACCACCACATTTTGGGGAAAGGATAGGTGGGAGAGGGGAAAACCTGGCTTACATGCCATCGAACCGGAACACATCATAAGATATTTGGCGGTTCGTCTTTGACATGATAGTGGTCGCGAGCCAGACGGAGGACGAACCTCCTACCACCAAACAATAAATATGGCTTATAAATAAAATATAATTTATAAATTAAATATCGAGTACAACTTAAAATTCTTCCAACTAGGTATCAAACCCTTATAGGTTTGATTCTATCGCGTCTACATTTAGAATCTGCAAAGAATAACAAAATCTTTATTTAAACCAATCAATGGATGTTTGTTACTCTTTCACGTAAAAACTGAAGTGGGGAACGGAAATATTGAAAGAGAATGGAGTGTCTTAACACTAGGTTCTCTAGTTCCTTCTGCCTACCCTGCTATATGCGGGATACAGCGTAGCTTACACATAAAAATAATACATAGGCTATAATTCATAAATATTTTTGTGTAATTTGGCCGTGGCGTATAACTGACAAGTATCAGTAAATATAATTAACCCTTCTAAATTCCCATAAGCATACACACATAAGTGATTATTCACCTTCAATGATTCCTCTATAGCAGGGCTTCCCAACCCCTTTCCTCTGCTGAGGCTCTTTTTAAAAATAAAATTTTATTGGTATTTCTTTTCATTTTTCTGGGCGGAATAAAAAAAAAAGCTTTTATTATTACGAAGATTTTTGTTTAATTACAATAAGCAATTCAATATAACTATATGTTTTTTTTTTTTTTTATCGAAAAACAGATCATATTTAGGCCATTCACAGCGCAAAGAGCATGACCGTGCGACTTTTAAACTTATGATAGGTTGTGAGTTTAGATTTCCACTAAACTATAGTGAATATTTTATAATAATTAATATTTAGTATTTTCATTTTCTTTGCTCTAGTAACAAAGAGCAAGCATGTTGGTGCTCAACACAGAAGCTTCGATTCGGTGGAAGAAATGGAGGGCAGGGAGAGGAATCTTAATAGGAGCAGGTGTGTCTTATCACTGGAGTTCTCAGTTTCCCTCTGCAAACCCTGCTATGAGCGGGATACTGCGTGAAGCTAGAAAAAAATAAATAGTTTGCTTTTTAGCTTTTTATTTTTGCCCAAAAGCGGGCCTTTGGTTGAAAGCATCTGCCCTATAGGGTTGGGGACTTAAACAATATTTGCCCTACTGATACAGAGTTCACACAGTTGTGTCCTATTTCCGGTTATGATGTGGTCATGTGTCACGTAGTAATATGGTTTATTTGTGGTATTACTTTATTATGAAGTAGATATTTAATTGAATTATTGTTTGAATTTAGTGTTTGTATCTTATAAAGGTTAAAATTTTCTATTATAGTCAGACAGTAAATAAATTATAGCTTTGCGTTTTTTTTTTATAAAAGGGTTGTCAGAGAGAACCTAGTGTTAAGACACTCCGTTCTCCACTTTCCGTTTAATTTCAAGACATTGCGTCACTTCAAAAAGTAAGAGAACTCAATATGATATTCTGTCATACTAGAGCAGAGAAATGAAAAAAACAATAAATATTATAATTATCACCATTTAATTGAATGTAACTTTTTCACAAAAAAGAAATCGACTCCAAATAACGTGCACTAAAAAGTCAAATTATTACGAATAACTCAAAAACTACTAATCAGATGTTAACTAAATTTTAATGGTACTCAAACTACATCAAAAGAACTAGCTATCATATAAAGAAAGTGTTATCAAAAATAGTTCACCTAATAAAGAGTTATGCGATAAACACATAAAAAAGATTGTAAATTTTAAGAAAGTTTATTATATTAATTAATATTAAATATTTTAATCGTTTGTACACCAACCCTTATCTTTGTGGATTCTGTTCTAACTTACAGTAGGGGTAGCCTGGAAGAGATCACCTGTGGTGATAAGGCCGCCTTTACACTAAAATTGTATTCTCTTCTGGATCTGTGTTTTATTATAATGTCCATATATAACTTTGTTGGTGTAATAAAGTTTAAAAAAAAAAAGGAAACGGTCAAATTGAGATCTCCTTTTTTGAACTCGATTAAAAAGAGCTTTTAAATAATCTAGCGTGTCTAAAGCTCTTCAAAAACACCTTAACAGTTCTAGGTGTTTCGTGTTTTTACTAACGCTTGGTTCACGTGTCAGTTGCTAATAAAATTTTATGCTAAAATGTGAAATAATATATTTTTTTTTTAACTTCACGCTGTATCCCGCATATAGCAGGGTAGGCAGAGGGAACCAGAGAACCTAGTGTTAAGACACTCCATTTTCTTTTAACAATTCCGTTTCCCACTTTCCGCCGAATTGAGGTATTGCGTGTTGAGTGGCGGAACTCAACGCCGCGCTTTTGGCTTATTACCAAACCCAAGAAATGAAAATACTAAATTTTACATTTCCTGGAGTGGGAATCGAACCCACAACCTGTCGCGTTTACAGTCGCACGCTTGTGCCTCTGCGCCACGCCCGCGTTCTGAAATAAATAAAATATTTAAATAAATTTCAATAATAAAACAACAAAACTGACTTCCAACAAAATGAACTAAAAAGTACAATTATTACGAATAACTTAAAAACTTAACTGAATTTGAAAGGGGTGGTCCCTTTCAAAATCAAAAGCTCTATCTATCATACGAAAAAATAATCATCATAATTGGTTCAGCCAATAAATGATTATGCTTAAAACGAATTAAAAAAAATCATAGTAATGATTTTCAATATGACATATTTTTTCTCTTTTGAAAGCGCTAAACATTGAAAAATATGTACTTATCGTTATATGATTGCTTAATCACAAAAAAATATTATTTATGTTATTCCGATGTATGATATTACTCAACAGTTTCATTTAAGTTCAGTAGATTTTGTGTTAAAATGTACATACATACATACATAGCTTCACCTCTTCGCTTCCTAGTGTTAAGACACTCCGTTCCCCACTTCCCCACTGGGGAACTTCCCAACTAAAAAGAACACTAGTTGGACACTAGGCTAAGCTAGGCCACTCCGTTTTCCATATGCCACCCGAATTCAAGAACTGGTGGAACTCAACACCGCGCATGTCTTACCAGAGGAAAGGCATGAATAAATTAAATATAATTACTACCCCGAAGCGGGATCGAACCCACAACGCGTGACAAACACTTTCCCACTGTGCCATGACGGCGTGCCATTAAAATATTCTCAACTAAAATATAGTAAAAGTCCCAACGTATATTTAAGTACCTAAGCTTATTTAGTAATAATATTATAAAGATACTTACACTGTAATTAGTGAAGGGATAAACATTTTGTACGAGTACTTCGAAAGTTGTTTCAAAATTGTAATCGTTCCTAGAACTTTGAGACTAAATTTTCATTATTTTACAAGTAGAAGTCTATTGTGAGAATAAAGGACTATTGTATTTGAGTTAGTATTTTTAATTAAGTGTACCTTTTTTAGCTTCACGTTGTATCCCGCATATAGCAGGGTCGGCAGAGGGAACCTGAGAACCCAGTGTTAAGACAGTCCGTTCTCTTTCAATGATTCCTTTCCCCAGTTTCCGCTGGATTGAGGCATTGCGTGCTGAGTGACGGAACTCAGCGCCGCGTTTTGTCTTGTTAGCGAACCCAGAAAATGAAAATACTTCATTTGCTGGAGTGAGAGTCGAACCCACAATCTGTCGCGTATACAGTCCCACGCGTGTGCCTCTGCGCTACGACAGGCGTTTATTAGCTTTACTTGATTTTAACCGACTTCAGAAGAAAGGAGGTCATAAATACGAAATGCATATTATTTTTTTCAAGGTAGTGGAACGTCATCTGACTTTAATCGCGATTGGTGGTCAGTTCGAATCACACTCAGGGGAATTATATTTAAACTTTTTTCATTTCTCCACTTTAGTAAGACAAGGCGTGGCGTTGAGTTTCGTCACTTAACACACATTGTCTGGAATTCATGCAGGAAGTGTAGAATGGAGTGTTTTGACTCTACATTCACTCTGACTACCCTGTTATAAGGAAAAGCATAAAACTGCTAACCCAAAAGCTTATATTCCAACAAAACACATACATATGTATGAAAAATAAACCATCAAAAATTATTTCATACAAATATCGATGACCGTAAATGCCGAATTATTCAAGTCTACTTAGGAAAGGATCGGACGCGATGTGAATATATACAATAAATGGTTTACCCGCAACCGATTCTGAACGGGGGCTATTGAATTATGTTGTGATGTTTTTCAATGTACAGATCAAATAACGGTTATTTTGCTTTTTCTTGACTGGATTTGAACTTGTATACCTTAAGATTTTAACAAAAATAAGCGATTTTAAATAAAATACACTAAAAAGGAAAAATTATTAAAAATAAATAAAAATTATTAAAATCACTATCATGTGTGGTGGTAGGAGGTTCGTCCTCCGTCTGGCTCACGACCACTATCATGTCAAGAACAGACACCATAAATATCTTATGATGTGTTCCGGTTCGATGGCATGTCAGCCAGGTTTTCCCCTATCCCACCATCCTTTCCCCAAAATGTAGTAGTGGTTCCGATGGCGGACTACTACGGTATCCTCCCTTTAATCTGTTCTCTAGGTTGGCAACGCATCCTAAAACGCCTCTGGTGTTGTAGATGTTGTAGACGAAGGTAACCGCACTTACCATCAGGTGGATCGCTTCTGCTCGTTGCCATCAGTTATCCATAAAAAAAAAAAAAAAAATGTAAAATAAGAATCATCAAAACAGATTCACCCATTTAAAATAGAGTCGTATTGAGAACCACCTTTTTTTTTGGAAATCAATCATATCAACTTTCAGGTAAAACTATTTAAATAAGATTTTTAACTTCACGCTTTGTATCCCGCATATGGCCGGGGTTGGCCAAGAAGAGAACAGAGAACTAATGTTAAGACCTCCGTTCTCTTTCAACATTCCGTTCCCCATTTTCCGCCAAATTGAGCATTGCGTGTTGAGTGGCGGAACTCAAGCACTCGCGCTTTGCCTTGTTACCAAACCAGAAATTTAAATACAAAATTTTGCATTTCCTCGTGTGAGAATCGAACCCTAACCTGTCGCATTTACAGTCGCACCTTGTGCCTCTGCCACGACAGACGTTTACATAAGATAAAATACTAAATTTACAGAAAAAGCTAAAACTTTTAAATACTTGAACTGAAAAGTATGCAATTTTGATTTACCAATTTATTTACGCGTGGAACGACATAGCTTAAAATTATTATATTTTGGAACCGGATGTTCTTACATGGCACTATAATAATGAGAATCTTGGTAACGTTAAACAGTATCGGGTACACAAGCTGTTGTAGGTTCGATTACTGCTTTGGGTAAAATATTATTATACAAAATATATATTAAGATATTTTACTTTCAGGATTATTATGTATTCGATATGAAACTATTTTATCTGGATTAATGGCATATATTTTGATATTCCATGTGAGGTGTATGTGATATTTTGAACCAGACGACACTAGGTGGACCAGGTGGACCAGGTGGACCGACTATCTGGTTAAGTTCGCCGGATGCCGCTGGATGCGGGAGGTGTAAAACCGATCTTTGTGGATATCCTTGAGGGAGATCTATGTCCAGCAGTGGGCGTCTCACAGCTGATACTAATATTGTTACTTGAAAATAATTGTTTCAAAATACGACATTTCAAAAATTTTATATACATATATAGTCCGGTGGACAAGTTGACTTTTGACTACGGTGATACCTGATTAATTACGTTAGTTATCTCTAAGTAGGAATCGAACCCACAACAAATTGCGTCTACAGTTAGACCCAGTCCCACTGCGCCACTATGGTTGTCATTTAAGGAAAACAGCTTCAAGCATTTCAAGCTGAGCAAGATAGTGGCAAGACACTTCGTTTTCCAATCTCCACCAAAACCTTTTTAGTAAATAATTTCGTTTAAAATATAAAATATATTGATTATATTAATTAGCCTGTCGTGGCACAGAGGCACAAGCGTGCGACTGTAAACGCGACAGGTCGTGGGTTCGAATCCCACTCCAGGAAATGTAAAATTTAGTACTTTCTTTTCTTGGGTTTGCTAACAAGGCAAAGCGCGGCGTTGAGTTCCACCACTCAACACGCAATGCCTCAATTCGGCGGAAAGTGGGGAACGGAATTGTTGAAAGAGAATGGAGTGTCTTAACACTAGGTTCTCTGGTTCCCTCTGCCTACCCTGCTATATGCGGGATATAGAGCGTGAAGTTAAAAAAATATATATATTAATTAGCATTTGTTAAATGGAGGATAAATTTAGCGAGGTTCCCTCCATTCCAGTGAATATATATATGTAAAAAACTAAAGAGCCACCCACGTACGTGATAGCAATGCTATTTCAAATATATTACAATAACGTTTTCATTTCATTACCTTGAAACGTATTTCGAAAAGGTTTTATTTCCCAGAATGTATATGTTAAAATATTTAAATATATATAATGATTCAAATACAACACCTGCAAGCGCGAACGTGCGACTGTAAACTCGACAGGTTGTGGGTTCAATTCCCACTCCAGGAAATGTAAAAGTTTAATATTTTCATTTCCTGGATTTGGCGCCAAGGCAAAGCGCGGCGTTAAATTCCACCACGTAGCACGTATTGCCTCAATTCGGCGGGTAGGGAACAGAGTGTCTTAACACTGAGTTCTCAGGTTTCCTTTGCCTACCCCGCTATATGCAGGATACAGCGTGAAGTTAAAAAAAAATAATTAAAAAAATGAAATACAATACTATTAATAACATAAATGGTAAAAAAAAGTATTAATGGGGGATGGATGGCCTGGTAATATAAAGTGCGACGTTGAGTTCCGCCACTCAATAGGCTATGAATTTTGAATTCGTCAGAAAGTGAGAAACGGAGTGTTTTAATGCAAGGTTCTCTCTATGTACCTTGCTGTGTGGCAAAAAGCGTAAGCTGAATTTACATATAAAATTGGATGCAGAGAGTCTTAGCACTATGTTGTCTCTTTTGTAGTTTAAACAAACTACGTTTTGCCATTCAACACGCAATGCCTTAAATTGGCGGAAAGAGAGGAACGGATGTGTTAAGAAAACGTAATGTCTTAGCACTTGTTTCTCTGGTTCCCTCTGCCTACCCTGATATGTGCGGGATACAGCGTGACACAAAAAAAAGAAAATTATATTTAGAAAAATAATTTTATCGATATATTTTGGCTTCACTATCAACCGGATTGAATTTCTAGGAAGGATGATCTATTTCCGTTGAGGATGCTTAAGGTTATAAATAACGAATCCTTTTTGACTGACGTCATTTTGTATGAAAGTTGACGAAAATATTTACCGTTTTTAAGTGTAAATATATGACATTTTCAGTAATAATTAATATTTTACCAAATAAACAACGATTTCAAATTAATGCCGTAAAAGTAAACATAGTAGTTGCAATGAAATACACTTATTACGAATAACTCATGTAATTTACTGTCGTATTGTATGAATTTATATATATATATTAATACATTCAAAGAAAACCTTCAATTTCTTTAGGAGTCGGTTAAAAACTAGTAGACCATTGACATGTAAGAGGAAATACAAGTTGCCTTAGTAACCTTTCAATATGTCAATTTTCGTTGTCGTTAAGTTCCGTCTCTCAGCGCGCAGTAATGTACCGAATACAGTCGGGAAGCGGGAAAATAGTTCCTAACATTAACTTTTCTCAGCTATATGGAAAAGCGTGAACCTATAAAATAATTGTCGCTTTATTCATTATCAAACTATGTGAAGAAAAAGCTTGAATCCTGAAAAGCAACCCAGAGTCGTCGCTTATAATATACGTTATAATTACAACAAAAGAAAATTTATTTCATTTCCCTGTGAGGGGACGGGGTTAGAATACAATTCCTCTCCACCGCTGGGTCCCGTAAGAGGCGCGTATCCCAGTAGTTAGGTAGTAGGAGGTTCGTCCTTCGACTGGTTCGCTACCACTGTCATGTCAAAGACGAATCGCCAGATATCTAATGATGTGTTCCGGTTCAATATAAGCCAGGTTTTCCCTATTCCCACCCATCCTTTTTCCAGAAAGTGGTGGTTTCAGTAGTCCTTCGGCTCGTTTGCCATCTTTTATCAATAAAAAAAATAATCAAAGGTCACTTTGACTGTAAACACGATTGGTTGTGGAGTCGATTCCCACTCGCGGAACTGATAATATTTTAATGTTTTTCTTTCTTCCGCTTCTAAAAGACAAAGTAAAGCAATGAGTTTTTCCACTTAGCACGAAATGTACAATTTAGTCAGAAAGTAGAGAATTGAGGGACTAGACACTATGCTGTTTCTGCTCACCCTGCTATGAGACAAAAAGCTTGAGGCTACAAAAAGCTTTCACTTCCTAATTTATAAAGTCTTCGTTATAGGTATAATTATTATACATACATACATACATAGCTTCACGCTGTATCCCGCATATAGCTGGGTAGGCAGAGGGAACCTAGTGTTAAGACACTCTGTTCCACACTTTCCATCGAATTGAGGCATTGCGTGCTGACTGGCTGAACTCAACGCCGCGCTTTGCCTTGTTACCAAACCCAAGAAATGAAAATACAAAATTTTACATTTCCTGGAGTGGGGATCGAATCCACAACCTATCGTTTTTACAGTCCCACGCTTGTGCCTCTGCGCCACGACAAGCATTAAATTATAAAGGTGTCAAAATTATTATAGTTATAACTTATCGACAAACATACGCACATCACTTTAATTCAATTCAATTTCACTGAAGTGAGGGGATGATTTATTTGTGCGGATGATTTGGGATATAAATAAAGGATGGACATCATGTGTTTCTGTCAATGAGACTAAGTGTCCAAGAAATTTATTGTGATAATAAAGTATTGAAAACAACATGACATAGTTGTTTGTAAGTCAGAATTTCATGTACGGTATACTAGCTATAATCCGTGACTTCGTTTGCGTGGACTATAGAATCTAGAATTTCGATATTTCCCATTTTCATAAGAATTTCACGATATCCTCTCTTAGTGCTCCCCTATACGGCCCAAGGAGTCTACATGCTAAATCTTATTTTCTGTCAGCAATATTTTGGCCTATACGTTGTTTATATTAATACGTCTTTTTTGAGCTTTTCGTTTTTTTCAACATAGCAGAGTGGTCAGAGATAGTCTAGTGTCAAGTTATTCTATTCATCACTTTAGCCAAAATCGAGACATTGAGTGCTATATAGTGGCACTCAACGCCGCGCTATGTCTTATCAGAGCAAAGTGCCTTAGTACTAAATTGTCTCTACGTACTCATACACTGCTCTGACATTTTTTTGAAAATATATAAAACAGACTTTATTATTAGAAATACGCATGTTCT
Organism: Philaethria dido; assembly: GCA_033558755.1. Taxonomy (NCBI): domain Eukaryota; kingdom Metazoa; phylum Arthropoda; class Insecta; order Lepidoptera; family Nymphalidae; genus Philaethria; species Philaethria dido. Next base: position 16,506 of record JAKGSA010001859.1, on the reverse strand, counting down.
CATAAATCAGGTATCTTGAATCTAATATATAAAATTTGGCCTTCGTACTAAGTAGGAGAGATTTGTAAGAACTTTTTGATGGATCTTAAACTATGATTTGGGGCACTCGTGTTGGCACAGACTACTGGATACGCTGCCAGAGGGTACATTTTTCTGGATTATTATTTTAAAACCTTAAATTATGTAGGTTATATTTATATCCTCAAATAACATTCATTTGTAGCTCCGCCCTTTATTCCCACGACCTTGATTTACCTTCAAGACCAGTGTCTATGATAAGATAAGACGAAATGGTCCATATAATTTTAACATCTCCACACTTTATCCCACATACCACTCAGAGAGAACCTAGGGTTCATATACCTCATTCGTCGTTTTCCGTTAAGTGGCAGAACTTAACGTCATACTTAGTCCTATCAAAGCGGAGAAACGAATATAATTTACATATAATATATATTCATTCCCGGAGTGGGAATCGAACCCACAACTAACAAATTTCAGACGTTGTTCCACTGCGACACGAAGGCATTAAGAGCTAAATCAACACTGATATAAGCAATATAAGCACTAATTTAACCTTACATCTCATATTACGTATCCAGAGCACATCGTATACAAAATTTATGTATACGCCTACGAGTATGTCCTAGGGCAATTTAAATATTTCATCTTCAAGGCAATCCAATTTGAATATGCTAACTTGACAAAACTGCCGTCAGCTATCATTCACAGATAGGAGTAGAGCTCTAAAACGCATGCGGTCATTCTTTAGCAAGACACTCGCTGGAAGACCATACATTACCGTATAAAGAACTTTATTGAAATATTCTGATATTTTTCAGATTTCTATTTTGTTAATTTACATGGAAGTTTTTTTCATTTTGTAGGATAACAAGAGAACACGTATAGGTAAAACATTATATTTTTAAATTTCTCACCAAATAGAATAGGTGTGCTGGTGACTTAATTTCAATTTTGAAGATACCAGAGATTTTTTAACGTAAGAAGGTAGTTTAACATATACATTTACTAGGGTTCAAAACCACAATACTAAAAATATATAAAAATACTACCATATATTGATAAGAAAAAATTAAGGTTGTTTACTTTCTCAGACACATTCGTAACTGTATTTCTAAGTGGTGTCCATAGTAGCATTACCGTATGGGCAGTATCATCATCATCGTTACCCATTTCATGTCTGTTTGTATATATATATATATATATATATATATATATATATATATATATACTGTTTTTCCGCATAGCAGGTTAGCCAGAGAGAACCTACTGGCAAAAAACTTTGCTTTTTGCTTTGCTTTGCAAAGATTAAGTTTCTCATGACATTGGCATACATGATAAATTAACATAATGAAGAGACTAAAAAGTAACGTTATTACGAATAACTCAAAACACAATAGTCAGATCTTAAATTTAAATGGTACCAAATCAAAAGCACTAGCTATCATACAAAAAAAAATATCAAAATTTGTTAACCCATTAAAAAATGCGATAACACTCATCAATAAAAATTCATAACTTCCCCTTTGAAAATGGTTAAAAACCGTTATTCCAACAAAACACCGGTCATAATTATACAAAGATTAAGTTTCACATGACATTGGCTTACAAGATTTCTGTTCGGTTTCTCTAATAACTCAGTACATTTGTAAGCTTCGAATTAGTTTTAATACGAAGTGCCATCTAAATTACAAAATTTGTGTCTCTTATTGCTATCCTTTGTTAAATTTATGGATAAAGCGCCCGTTAAATTGCAATGGGATGAACTAAGTTTGTTGTTCCAACTATTTGTGTTTTCACTATATAAAGTGGGGCGGATGGGGTTTTTTAACCAATCTCAAAAAAGGAGTAGGTCAATTTTTTGTGTGTTACCACGTAAATGTTTTTTGGATGAACTAATTTTGATGGTTTTTTTATATATGATAGCTATTGCTTTCTTTTGATTTAAATTTTGTAAAGATCAGATGAGTCATTCGTAATATTTTTTCTTTTTAGTGCATTTAATTTAAAATCGGTTTTCTTTTTGTATTAAAATCTTAATTATCAGCTTATAAAGTTTGTGCAATAGGATTTTCGAACTCAAAATTTCTATAAAATAAATTAACTTCATGTCTGCTTTGGAAAGATAAACGGCGGCGTTAAGTTCCGCCACATACGCAATTCAGGCCGAAAGCGGTGAATGGAGTCTCTTGACACTAGGTTCCCTCCATCTATGGCTCTGCTATGATATAATAAGCGTGTAGCTGCTAAACATCAAATATGTTTAAGTATGTATGTTTATGCATTTGATGATTCTTAAATGAGTAAAATTTTGTGTTCGTGTCAGTGACATACTGTAGTAATACTAATATTTGTAACTTTATAATAAATAAAGTTTAATTTATTACGTACTAAATTCTGTGTATATTTGCATTGTTTTCATAATTAAATAAGTATGAGGTGGTAGGAGGTTCGTTCTCCGACTGGCTCGCGACCACTATCATGTCAAAGACGAACCGCCAAATATCTAATGATGTGTTCCGGTTCGATGGCATGTAAGCCAGATTTTCCCCTTTCCCACCCATCCTTTCCCCAAAATGTGGTGGTTCTGATAGTGGACTACTACATTGTCCCCCCTACCAACAGTATCCTCTAGGTTGGCAACGCATCTACAACATCTCTGGTGTTGTAGATGTCTATGGGCGAAGGTAACCACTTACCATCAGGTGGTCCTTCTGCTCGTTTGCCGTCCGTTGTCAATAAAAAAAAAATAAAAGTATAAAAAAATAATTTTGCAATAGTTAATTAGTTAAAACAATAATTTTAAAACAGTTTCACGCTTTATTTCAGCATATAGTAGGGTAGTTAGCGTGAGCCGAGTGTTAAGACACTCCGTTCATCACTTTTTGTCCGAATTCGAGACGTTGCGTGTTGAGTGAGTACCAGACCAGCAGAAATAAAAATAAATTAATATATAATCATTTCTCCGAGTGGGAATCAAACCCACAACCAACAACCTGCCAACCAACAGTCTGCCCTGTCTTACTACACCACGATGATCTATGCATATAACTTTAATACAATTTTTTCCACAAATCGACTTCGAACTCAGAACCATCAAACTCAAAAGAATCCGCTATTCAAAGTCACGTAATTCAACATTTTATTGCTTCCAAGCAAACTGACCTATCTCTTCCATTCTGTTTGAATACACGTAGCTCAATATAATAGGAGGCTAACCGATATGCGGTACACAAACACGGGATTGGCAAGTAGCGCGGTGTCATGTGCCAAACATTAACTATGTTACTTGTGTGGGCATCAAGTAGTTGCTCAGATTTGCATTTTTTTTTTAATTTTTTGAATGGTTTTTTTTTTGGAATAACTGAAAAAAAATTTCAGGTAGTAGTTAAGATTTAAAATAATATTACATTTTAGTTGTCATAAAAACAAGTATTTTTCCTTTTTTTTATTGTATTGTTTATTAATTATTTTTAAAAATATACATTTTTCTAGAAGCGTGTTGTTTAGTCTTTTTTAAACCATTTCTTTGTATTATTGCATTGTTAGTCCTTGATAACTATGCAAAAACTCAAATTAATCTGACATTTCATTAAGCTTTCGAGATTTCGTTCCAAATTTCAAAGTTACAAACATACGTTCATAAATACAAAGCTAATGAAAATATAATTCTCTACCAACTCATTTACGTACTTACAAAATTTTGAAATACCATAAATTTCCTAGAATTTTTTTTTAGATTTACGCTGTACCTTGCATATAGCAGGGTAGGCAGAGACAACCTGAAAATCTAGTCTTACGATAATCCGTTCCCCATTTTCTGCCGAATTAAGGCTTTGCCTTGTTAACAATCCCAGGAAACGAAAGTATTAAACGTTTAAATTTCCTGGAGTAGGAATCGAACCTACAACCTGTCGCATTTACTGTCGCACGCTTTTGACTCTGCGCCACGACAGGTGTTTTAACAATCTAAGGTATTGCAACAAATAATTAACAAATATTTTTTGTAATTTGACCGTAATGTAACAGTAAGAATCAAGTAATTTAAAATTTTTAGAATTATGAGGGGTCTTCACTCTCCTCCCTGGGGAGGAGGGGTGATGGCTTCAGGCTCTTAGGCCTATGGCCATGGGAGTCTTCTCCGTCCATGAACATGGGCGGGTCATCGGGTTGGCCTTGCAGAGCCTCTGTAGGGGTTCTTGTTCATACTCCTGGTCTCCAGTTAGGAACCGGGAGGAAGGATGGTAGTCGGGCAATGGGAAGAGCCATATGCCACTCAAGCGATCAACAGCCTTAGCTGGGTGAGCACCTACGATTCCTCGTGAGAGGCCCAGCTAGGCGATCAGCTTAATTGCTGCAGTGCTCAGGGATCAGAGGGGGTAGGAGGTCTCTAGGTTTTTAGAATTAAAATATATATAGAAACATTTCATTAAGACCCATCAACATTTTAGTAAGATATAAAATAGTCCAAAAAGCTAAAACTCGTTGTAATGTGTTCTTAAATTTTATAATTATATTAAAAACGATATATTTAAAATATAGTAAATAATAATTCATTTACCATTCAATTCTCCGTCAAAGTAATTATAAATATTATAACTGTACACATTTTCCGAATTCTGGGAACTTTATTGTTGCCTTGTTTTTCACTTTACACATTAATTGAACAATTAGAATTTCTTTAAAACAATAACAGCTTTATGTTTTTCCTTCAACATAGAGAGATAGACAGAGAGGACATAGTGTCAAGACACTCCTGTCTCTACTTTTCCACAATTAACTTAGATTTACGTGAGAGCGCCGGGTCTATCGCGTTGCAAAGAGAGGAATTTTGAGAGTGCCAAGGACTTATAACCCAACTATAGGTTTAAGTGGCCCCTTTAAAATGCGTATTAACCTCCACGGCCCGTTTAACCAATTTTGAAAAGATCCTACTAATGCCACCTTCGAATTACGTGCTGGAAATGAACTGATAATAGTTCTAGACAAGCCGAGATCTTTTAGAAGATTATATTATATATATATAAATATTAGAAGATTATATTATATGATATATATATATATATATATATATATATATAACTATCACCCTCCCATAACTCTCACCATACAAATGACCTGACCTATAACAATTTCTTAAACATATCAACTAATCATTCTCTATAGAATTTTTTAATTTTTACTTATCCCATTTTGGCATTGCACTTGGTGATCCTTGCCAGAACTATCACGACATAATTTTCATTATGTATTGCATTTTTATTATAATACCTAATATACGTTATGGTTTCACAATTTTACTACTTATATTGGGCTCTCTTTGGAGGAAATCCAAATATCTAATTGAAAACTTATTGTTTTATGAATAGTTTCACTTGTGTGGTTGATATAGGGTGTCCCAAAATTAACGCAAGATTTGAATTAAATAGAAAATGCCATTTTAGTCTTTTAATAGCGAATGAATAATGAATATAATAGCAAATGGCGGCAAAGTCAAATCTTGCGTTAATTTTGGGACACCCTTTATTACCTTGACTTTATGTTTTCTTTTTAGCTTCACGTGCTATTTTGCATCGCAGGGCAGAGAGAATTTAGTGTCATGATACTCTGTTTTTCACTTTTTACATGAATTCAAGATACTGTACCTTGAGTAGTGAAACTCATGAAGTAATTAAACATATGGTTTAGCCAGTAAAAAGTTATTTAAAAAAAATACTGTCGCATCGAGAACCTCCGCCTTTTTAAAGACAATTAAAAAATGAAATTAAAATATCGAGTTAATGTTTACTTTTTTTGTATTATAATCATTCATATGAGTGACTAAGTCAATTGTAGATCACTGCGAGCAATCGGTTTATGTTATAATATGAAAAAAATCACCGGACGAAGCGGCGAACATTTTTTTAAATAGAAACACATATATGACTTTTCGATTTTACTTTTTAACTGTTTTCATCTGATTGATCAATTGATTTACATATAATTTGCTTGAATATATAATTAAAATTTAAAAAAATACCAAAACCGACTTCTAAAAAATCCACAAAAAAGTTATATTATTATTTTTTTTTTTTATTGATAACGCACGGCAAACGAGCAGAAGGACCACCTGATGGTAAGTGGTTACCTTCGCCCATAGACATCAACACCAGAGATGTTGTAGATGCGTTGCCAACCTAGAGGATACTGATGGAAGGGGGGACAATGTAGTAGTCCCCCTTCAGAATTTTACTTTTTAACTGTTTTCATCTGATTGATCCCGAATTGATTTACATTAAATTTGCTTAAATATATAATTAAAATTTAAAAAAAATACCAAAACCGACGTCCACGCAAAGGATTTATATTATTACGAAAAAAACTCAAAAAACTGCTCATCATATATTAACTAAATTTAAATGGAACCACACCAAAAGCACTTAGCTGTCATATAAAAAAATAATCATAAAAATGTATTGCGGTAGACAGTTATAAAGTAACACGTCAAATTGATACCATACTCCCTTTTCTGAAATTAGGTAAAAAATAATATATTTTAATTGATATGTTAGGAGCATATCTCCCCGACTTTTGACTTTTATACTTTGATCATTGATTCACATATATATATATATATATATATATATATATATGCTGCTGCTGCTGCTATGCTCATATATATATATATATATATATATATATGACTAAATAATAAAAATATTTATTGATACTGAATTCATTGAGTCTCTAATTGAAATTTTTGCGAACTGTCTATTATTACGGAGTGCCCTAATTTTGTACACCTATTAAGTAGTTTTTTGGTCGCTTTGGCATGAATTTTCAATTATTTCAATTTGCGGTTTGTAATTTGTAAAACAAATTAAAGGTTTGTTGACTAATTTGTTTATGACGGTAACTACTAAATCATGTGTGTAATGGTAATATTTTGTAATTATTATATTAAAAGTAATAAATATTTAAATTTCTTTTTATATTATTCTCATGATTTGAAGCATTTTTTCGAAAATTATGCAAACGAGAGTATAAAATTTGGCGTAGTTAATTTACTCTTATAGGGAGAACAGCAGAAAGCCAATATTTATCAAAAAAATAATGATAAACAACAAAAAACCCAAGTTATAAATAAAATTGAAAAAAAAAAACAAGTTCAACATAGAAAACAGAAGAATTAACAGTTGGGACCCATTTAAATTTTTACATAGTTCCTTGAGAAGACACAATCTATCACGTGTACAGTCGCCACGACAGGCCTCTTCGTCAATATGTTTTGGATTCTTCAATTTAATGCCTGTTGTGGCGCAGAGGCACAAGCGTGCGACTGTAAACGCGACAGGTTGTGGGTTCGATTCCCACTCCAGGAAATGTAAAATTTAGAATTTTCATTTCTTGGGTTTGGTAACAAGGCAAAGCGCGGCGTTGAGTTCCGCCACTCAACACGCAATGCCTCAATATGGCGGAAAGTGGGGAACGGAAATGTTGAAAGAGAATGGAGTGTCTTAACACTAGGTTCTATTGTTCCCTCTGCCTACCCAGCTATATGCGGGATACAGCGTGAATTTAAAATTGTTTTTTTTTTCAATTTTGGTCACATAAAAAGAGGAGCGCGGACAGCGGAGGTTCACAAGTAATCAACTTATTTCTTACTATTTTTGTTAATTAAATTTAGCTAAGCCCTTGTAACGCAGTAGTGACGAGTAAGTGCAGCACTCTTTTAACAGTTCCGTTCCCCACTTTCCGCCGAATTGGGGCACTGCGTGTTGATTAGCGTAGCGGAACTCAACGCCGCGCTTTGCCTTGCTACCAGAGCGAGGAAATGAAAATACTAAATATTGTTTAAAATTTTTATTTTCTGGCGCAGGACACCTTCTGGTGCAGATAGATTGCACGCGGTAGTTTTTTATACAAATCTCAATTGGGCATTATATTCTTACAATCTAGCTTTTTTTAAAACTATATAAATGACTATTAGCGTCATTATGAAGTACATATTTGAGGTCACCATAGTGCACTGGGACAGCGGTTAACCGCAAACACGATTGGTTATGGGTTCCACTCCCACAATATGAATATACATACATATATACATACATATATACATAGCTTCACGCTGTATCCCGCATATAGCAGGGTAGGCAGAGGGAACCTAGTGTTAAGACACTCCGTTCCCCACTTTCCGCCGAATTAAGGCATTGCATGCTGAGTGCAATATGAATATATTTAAATTATTTTTATTACCACCGATCTGGTCACATAGATTTCCGTCACTTAACACGCAATGTTTCGTATTTAGGCAGTTATCGGCAAACGGAGGGTCTTAACACTAAACTCTCTGCTATGCAGGATAAATCGTGAAATACATTTCTTTATAATGTTCACGTTTTCTCCTTAATATTTTCCAAGCGTTACGTAAGCAGCTTTAAAAACATGGTATTAAAAATATCATTATATTTTAGATACATCATGTTTGTAAATCGGATTACACTTATTACGCTTTTCTCAAATGGCCATTTCTTGCTTTTTCATATTAAAATTCTAATATAATTTGTATTCCGTACATATTATTTGAGAGGAATAATTAAAAAAATTAGCTGTATCCCGCATATAGCAAGGTAGGGAGAGGAAACCTAGTGTTAAGACACTCCATTCCCCACTTTCCGCCGAATTGATGCATTGTGTGCTGAGTGACGGACCTTAACACCGCGCTTTGCCTTATTACCACCTTATTATTATTATTACCCAGGAAATGAAAAATTCCATTTCTTAGAGTTGAAATCCAACCCACAACTTGTCGCGTTTACAGTCGCACGCTTGTGCCTCTGCGCTACGACAGGCGTTGATATATTATACTCGTATATGAAGAGTTTTATGTCTTTAACAATTTATCTACATTTTTTTAGTTATATCCTTGTTTTAGTATTTATAAACAAAATTAATTTTAAAAGTTTCCTTACAAAATTCTAAAAGTAACGAGAAATACCAAGAATAACTGTAGCCCGTTAGCCTCCTTAACTACATCTTGGATTATATCGTAAGCCTTTGTGTAAAATGAGGATGTAAGGTTGAAAATTAATTAATATATAAATATTGAGGCCATCGTAGCGTAGTGGGAGAGTACTTGACTGTAAACGCGGTTGATTGTGAGTTTCATTCCCATTCCCAATCCATTCGGAGGAATGATTATTTTCAAAATTATTTCCATTTTTTCGCTCTGGTGAGAGTTTTGCTGTCTAACAGGCAATGTATCGAATTTCGGGGAAAAGAATAACTAATTTCGTCAAATAGGAATAGAATCTTCTCATTGCAGGTAAGACGGAGTGTTCTAGTCTTAAATAACATAGTCGAGCCGCTCCGTTCCCCTCTGTCCGCTCGAATTCTAGGCATTGTGTGTTAAGTGATAGAACAACGCCGTGCTTGCGACTGAAAACATTTCCCTTAATGAGAATGGAACCCATTAACAATCGCGTTTACAGTCAGCAGTGGGATAGCCACTGAGTCACATTGGCCCGGAATTATAAATACATTGTTAATATTCAAATAAAACTGCAAAAGGCGATTGTGGATAAAGATCATAAAAAAAAATTCCCCAGACAGGGATCAAACCCTGAACCTCTCAACATTCAATCTCTTTCCCCACTTTTCGACGGTTTCAATACTTTTTCTGTTTACCTAGTTTTGCAGGATAGACAGGGAGCTCTAGTCTCTCTTTCCCTTCAAATTCTAGGCATTGCGTGCTAAGTGGCAAAACAACACGTTTTGTTTTACTAGAGCGGAGAAAATAAGATAATTTAAATTTAATAAATTCCCCAAATGTGAATCGAATCCACAACCACTCGCACTTCCAGTCATTCTTAGACCCAATACGTCACAATGGCCTCGTTATACTGCCATTTAAGCATAAACTTTAATTTGGTGCACTTAATTTGAAAACCTTTGGAACTCAGGTAACCCTGTTCCTATAAATTATCTATCAGATTGAGTTATCAGCAAAGTTAGGTAGTAGAGGGGTACGTTTTGTAGAAAATTCATTAAACCTTGTCGAATTTACACGCGGGCCTCGCTCGGAATCTAAATGTGGGGTCGGCAGAAAGTTTTCGTGGTTGAGTTTAATTTTTGAATTAATTATTGTTATGGCATATACTCGTGCATACTTACATGTGATTATTGTGACCTATAATTTTTTTTGAGGCCTATCGTGGCGCAGGGGTACAGGGATGCGACTGTAAATTAGACGGGTTGTGGGTTCGAGACACACTCCAGGAAATGAAAATATTAAACATTTATAATATGTAATATTTTCATTTCCACGCTCTCTGGTATCAAGGCAAAGCGCAGCGTTGTGTTCCGCCACTCAGCGCATGATGCCTCATTTCGTTGGGCAATGGATAATGAGAATGTTTAGAGAACGGAGTGTCTTAGCACTAGGTTCTCAGATCCCTTCTACCCGTATGTGTGAGATATAACGTGAAGCTAAAATAAAATTATAAAATATAAACGAAACACAAAGGAATTGTAAAAAAATCCAAAAATTCGACCCCTTTTATATCAGCCTAGTGAAACTTTTCTATGAAATATATAAAAAAATAAAATATTTAACAAAAATACCCTTTTTTAATACTCTGGAAGTAATGAAATAAAGGCAAAAGCTTTAAATGGAATTTTACTTCACTGTTTGTTAAATATTGATATATTTTTTGTTTACAATATAACAGAACATCGTTGCTCAGAAGGAAAATATAAATCGAGTGAATATTTGTATTTTAAAATTATTATCATTTTCCTTTGCCTGGTTACTACAAGCATGGGAAACGGAGACGTAGGCAGAGGGAACCTAGTGTTAAGACATGCCGTTCTCCACTTTCCGCCAGATTGAGGTATTGCGTGTTGAGTGGCGGAACCCAACGCCGCGCTTTTGCCTTGTTACCAAGCCCATGACATGACAAATTCCATTTCCTGGAGTGGGCCCTGTCGCGTTTACAGTCGCACGCTTGTGCCTCTGTGCCACGACAGGTTATATATATAAAGAATTATATTAAAAACATGATAATCAGAGAGAACGTAGTGCCTGGACACTTAGTTTCCCAATTTCCATTCGAATTCAAGACACTGTGTGTTAAGAGAGGGAACTAAACACTGCAATTCGTGATACCGGAGATGGTCAGATGTTTTCCACTGTAACGATGGCTTCACCTACATAATGTATACGAGTTGCTCTATTTTTTTTTATTTATTATCTAATTATTTTTACATTATAGGTAAATACAATCATAACTCATACCAAACTCGTGAGTTTGTAGGCAAGAAGCGCTCATTACAAAATAACCTAAACTAATAATCTAATATTAGAAAAAGTAATAATAAAAAAAAGAAACATTAAAAACAAGTGAACACTTAACACTTTAACATCTTTCATTGCCAATAGACTTACACTTACAATTATAGAATAATATAAAAATACAATAAAAAAATATATATTTGTAATAATATGAAAACAAAAAACAAGCAACAACACTTAATAACTATTAGAATGTGTAATTATCTACTAGTAAGAAATGACAATAATTTAAATATAGGAACTGTTGAGGTTCTCTCCAGCTCTTCTCTCAGCAAACTGCCTTCCGAGCCGGTAGCTTGCATCTTTTTAAATGAAAACTTTTAGCAACGTTGTGCATTGTTTGTGATGGTAAAAATGTTGAACTTGTGTCAGGACACGTGACCTGATCGAAAATTCGTAAGACGAAATTGTCATGTTTATGTACGATAACGCAGTAAATGAATATTGTTTTTACTATTATATAGTACTTTTATACTGATATAAGGCAATTCGTGCAAAATTATTCCCTAACCATTTAAAAATATCAAAAATGCCAACGTTAATATTCAAATTTTCACTTCTGTCCGCACTCCCGAAATGTAATCCAAGTTGTTTTTATTTTGATTGGATTTGCATAATACCCGGAGGGGAATCGAACCCACAACCAATTGCGTTTACAGTCAGCCACTGCGCCACAGCTCAACTCATTTGGATTAAGTACGTATTCATTAATATATATTAAATTAAGAGTGTCCCCGCAATTTTCCGTGAGCCCTCAAAGGGATTAACAACATATGCTATATATAGTATTTTACAAACTGTAACGTTGCATATAAAAATGTGAGACTATTGAAATTTTCGCTACCAATAATTAAATCGTGAATATTTTAAAGGCTTTTATGATATTAAATATATTATATTATTATATAGGGACAGGGTCAGTTGTGGTTTGAATTTTCACTTGGATGAAAGATTACACATACATTACATAGCTTCACGCTGTATCCGCATATAGCAGGGTAGGCAGAGGGAACCTAATGTTAAGACACTTAAATTGTTTCTGACTACTTATACACAAGTTACAATTTCTGCCTGTGGAGGTTCTTCCTCCGTCTGGGTCTCGCGACCTAATGATGTGTTTCGGTTCGATGACATGAAGGCCAGGTTATTCCTGTTCCTACCCATCCTTTTCTCCCATAATGTGGTGGTTCCTTTGGCGGACTGCCACGTAGCCACTACATTATTCCACCCCTTTCAATCTACCATCTAGGCTGGCAACGGTGACCACTTACCATCAGGTGGTCCTCTGCTCGTTTGCCTCTTCCGATCAATAAAAAAACACATGAAACAGTTAAAATTCCATAAAAAGTCAACATTTTAGAAAGAACCTCACACCGTAGTAAGTACGTGAATAAATCAAACCCTTACCCAACCTTAATCGTTTCTTAAATAATATCAGATATACTCTATCTCTCTCTAAACGTACCTATGGGAATATAAAAGTTGAGACAAAAAATGTCAAGCTTTCGGTTTTGGCGTTAAATCTTGATAAAAGGGCACAAAGGTCGCTAGATAGAAAGATTTATTGTAGCAAACGCTTCGTACAGATAAATTCTTTTGAATAAGAACTGTTCTGTAGTTATTATTACGTTGGCAATGTATTTGTCAGTGGGAAATGATTTATTGGATTGGGTGAATATGTTTTACAAGTTGTTCCTAGATTTTGTTGAACGAAAAATATTTGGCTGTCAAATTAACGTCTGTCGTGGCGCAGAGGCGCAAACTTGCGACTATAAACGCAACAGATTGTGGGTTCGATTCCCACTCCAGGAAGTGGAATTTTTGAATGTGGGGAACGGAGTGACTTTACACTAGGTTCCCTCTGCCTACCCTGCTCTATGCAGGATACAGCGTGAAGCTATGTATGTATGTATGAAAAATATTTGAAAGTAATGTCCTTTAAGAGCTCATCTCTACATAAGCAATATTTTTAATTTTTTAGGACTTTACATTTTTTCCGTATCAAAAAGAACAAAAAGAACCTAATGTTAAGATACTCCGTAGTCCTCTTTCTGCCCAAAATCAAGATATTGATGATACCAGAGCCGAGAAATGAAAATAATTGAAATCTATCATTTCCACGAGCGGAAATTTCACCCACACCCTCTCGCGTTTACAATAAGACACAGTCCGACTGCGCCACGATGTCCTCACTATAAGAAAAATTCTATACTTGTGCCAACAACCAAGCGTGAATAATTTTTTTCATTAAAAATGCATACCTTTCCGGACAAACATTTTCAAGTTTCATTGAATTAAATCCAGAACTAATTAATGCGTGCCTATGTCATTTTAATATTTATCTTTATTGTAATGTCTATATCTTCTGCTTAGTATAAAAATCTCTTACCACTAGACTAGTATGTCAATTGTTTATACATACTTAATGATCTAATAGTAAATAGAAGACGAATTAAAAATATGTAGCAATTGATTAGTGAAGTGATTTCAGAGGTATATCATTTTTTTAAATTATATGTGATTATAATGAATACCTCATTATAAAATTATAAATTAAAGAACTTTAACTCTTAAATACTAAGATATAAGATTTCAATATTTTCGATCCCCACTTTGCGCTTTTCTTGGCTGAATTGAGACATTGCGTGTTGAATAGCGGAACTTAGCGCCGCGCCTTGCCTTGTTAGCAGAGTTAGGAAATGAATACTAAATATTATTTATTTTCATTTCCTGTTAACAGTCACACGCTTGTGCCCTGCGCCACGATAGGCCGCCAGGCAAGGAACGGAAGTGTTGAAAGAGAACGGAGTGTTTTAACATTAGGTTCTCTGGTTCCCTCTGCCTAGCCTGCTATGTGCGGGATACAGCGTGAAGTTAAAAAGAAAAAAAAGATACCAACAAAAAACTAACTTCAAATAAAATGCCTTACACGACACAATACTACTTACATAATGTAAGGAGAAAATAAGACAAAGCTAAGAGTATTAAGAATTCTAGATAAAAATTCCAATGTTCTTATACATTTGAATAAAAAACTTAGCAAATATAACGAGTCGGTGTGACTCCACCGTTACTGAAATAATTAGACTTGGGCTTCCGTTTTACAACTTTTGTAAAGCTTGTTTCACATTAAATTTATCATTAATTATAAAAAAAAATATTAGAACCTTGAAATCATTATAGGACAGCGTCTGACGGTATATGTGATTGGTTGTGGGTTTGATTCCCACTCGTGGAAATTATTGGAATTAAGTTCCTTATCGCGTTGCGAAAGGGGGTAGATAGAAAAAATTAAGACTAAAAGTAGTAACGACACTTTTTGCTATAGTTGTAAGCCGTGCAGCGTGCGCGTGTTTCTCTGTCTGTCTCTCTCTCTCTCTCATAGAAAGTAAGCCACTTATAAAAAGCAAGCCAGTCATTTTCGTTTCGTCTTTCCATTACGAATTGAACAATGGTGTCGCGACGTTTATTTTTGTTGAGTGCATACAAGTTTTTTGTACATATTTATTATGTTTATATCTTCATTTCATCTGGGTGTCCCTTGATACCTCTAATTTTTTATATTTAAATCATTTTCATTTCATCGTTCTGGTAAGGGAAACCGCAGCGTTGAGTTCCGCCCCTTAACACGCTTCTTATATTTTACTACGCTTCTTCTATTTTTTAACTGAATTCAAAAAAAGGAGGAAGTTCTCAAATCAACTGTATTTTTTACTGAAGAATCAATTTTTAGGTTTAATCTTGGTAGCCGTCGTGGCGCAGAGGCACAAGTGTGCGACTGTAAAGCGACAGGTTGTTGGTTCGATTCCCACTCCTGGAAATTAAGTATTTTCAGTTTCTGGGTTTGGTAACAAGGCAAACCGCGGCGCTGAGTTCCGCCACTCAACACGCAATGCCTCTCAATCTGGCTGAAAGTAGGGAACGGATTTGTTGAAAGAGACCAGAGTGTCTTAACACTAGGTTCTCAGGTTCCCTCTGCGTACCCTGCTATATGCGGGATACAGCGTGAAGTTAAAAAAAATAAAAAATTGGCAGATTTTGAGTTATTCGTAACAATGTTAGTTTTTAGTACATTTAATTTGAAATGTTTTCTTTTCTTGTTAAAATCTTAATTATTCTCGATTAATGTCCTTTATATGGTCTTCATACATAAATAAGAAACTACTAGATACCCTTACGAAATTACTAAGGCATCTAAAAAAAGTAAAAATAAAACAAAAAAAATAACCACACACCCATAAATAATTCAACCCCACAAAAAATCAAATATTCATACACATGCATACATACAAATTTTAAACGAAACGAAATTTTTTCATACGGGTGGGTGGCAAATAAATCTTTTTCATTGTTAATCCGGCAAGCGAGATCTGATAGTGAGTCTTACCCGCTTTGAATTTCAAATTTACAAACGCATGTTTCACAATCCTTATCTCTGCCTAGTGTCTACATTCTGAATATTATGAAAGCTAATAACTTTTATGTGTGACATCTTTGTGCTGTGACCTTTGTGATCATGCCGATTACGTTTATGTATTCATGTAACCGTGAAAAATATGAATTATTTAATAATTCTACTTGTTTATTTTAAATATTATGAGAAAAAAACATAGTTTTGCAGAGAGAACCTAGTGTTAAGACACTCCGCTTGTCGCATTACGTTTTTTGATGTAAAGGAGGATTTATTTTAATTATAGAATTTTTAATTAAGGTAGAAGTCATCAAAAAGAAATATCAAGAAATTTACAAACGCATGTTTCACAATTCTTATCTCTGCCTAGTGTCTACATTCTGAATATTATGAAAGCTAATAACTTTTATGTGTGACATCTTTGTGCCGTGACCTTTGTGATCATGCCGATTAGGTTTATGTATTCATGTAACCGTGAAAAACATGAATTTCACGCTGCTCACGCAATTTTTTTTAACTTCACGCTGTATCCCGCATATAGCAGGGTAGGCAAGGAGGGAACCAGAGAACCCAATGTTAAGACACTCCATTGTCTTTCAACATTTCCGTTTCCCACTTTCCGCCAAATTGAGGCATTGCGTGTTGAGTGGCTCAACGCCGCGCTTGCTTGTTACCAAACCCAAAAAAAGAAAATACTAAATTTTACATTTCCTGGAGTCGGAAATGTAAAATTTAATAATTC
>JAKGSA010001858.1:0-33924 GCA_033558755.1 Philaethria dido | reverse complement strand
GTTATATGCGTTCCCAGTTATACCAATTTTAGTTAATTTATCAAGCAATATATCGTGACTTACCGTGTCAAAAGCTTTTTTTCAAGTCAATGAGTATACCTAGTGCAATAAGCTTATTATCAATATTTAGTTTTATTTTGGTTATAGTATCCGTCACAGCTGAGAGCGTATTCGATTTTGGTCTAAAGCCATATTGCCTTTCATAAAAGTAATTTTGAGAGTATAGATATTGTTCTAATCGACTATAAAGAACCCGCTCAAAAATCTTCGATAATACAGGGAGAACCGAGATGGGGCGATAGTTCCCCGGGTCGGTTTTACTTCCAGCTTTATAGACTGGAGTAACTTTGGCAATCTTAAGACTATCGGGAAAGGTCCCTAACCGCAAGCAATTGTTTATAGATTGAGTAAGCTCATTAATTATAAGGTTTTTTACACATTTAACAGACTTTGTGTTAATCCCATCAATTCCCGAACTAGTATTACTATTTAAATTATCTATTATTTTATTAATTTCGTTTGTGGTTGCAAGTGTGAAGTCTGTGAGTGCATGTGTAGAGGATCCAGTTTCACTTACCCCAGAATCACAAGTTAAATTACTAATATTAATTTTTCTCGCAAGAGAAGAACCAATTGTAGAAAAAAGTCATTGAATAGCTCGCAGATTTCTTTAGTGTTTGTAATGCTGTCGTTGTTGATATGAAGCTTGGCTGGACCTCTAGATTCTTTAATTTTGTTGCTTGAAAGATGAGGGACCACATTTTGGCTGGTTTTTTATTACAAGTAGCAAAAGCTTTTAGGTAGTATGAACTTTTTGTTTGTTGCATCATTTTTGTAACTTCATTCCTCTTCGTAATGTACTCTGCATGTTTTGTATTGTTTTCTGGGTCGTTTTTATGTTTTTTCCACAAATCGTTTCTACAGTTTATTTCGTTTATAATTGTTTTGTTAATCCAGTCTTGTCGGGGAGAATTTAGAATTTTATATTTTAATACCTTACTTTTATTTACACTTGTAAGAAGCTTTTCTTCTAAAATATTGTGTAAGTTATTTTCATTTTTATCTCTATTGTCAGCCATCATATTATAAAGAAATTCATAGTCAACGGCCTCATATGGCACCCTTTCCGGAATTTTTTGTTGATACCTTTTCAATTCAAAATAAAGCTGTTTGTGATCTGACATTGATGATTCTATTAAAGCTAGATGGGACTTGTTTTCTTTTAAGTTACAACACACGTGGTCTATGAGAGTTTTAGATGTAGCGGTTTCTCGGGTGCAGTATGCTTCATCTATTTTGTTCTTAATTTCATACCCATTTTCTTCCAAAACATCTCTGTACATAATGGTCGTTTGTTCAGTGGAGAGTAAGTTAATATTGAAGTCACCAAACATACGGCCTCTTTTCATTTTATCAAGTTGATTTGAATACTCATCTAGGAAGGTTTTAATGCTCGTGTCTGGTTTTCTGTAGATTGCTCCAACATTTAGCGAAAATTTCCTGAGATAAATCCACAAAAAATGATTGTCGTTTGAACATTTACTTTCAACTAAGACATGATTGAGATTGTCGTTGACAAATATTGACACTCCTCCACCTCTCATATTAGACCTGTTGTTGTAATAATGTGTATAACCATTAATCCTAAATCTTTTGGCTTCATCATCACTTTTTAACCACGTCTCAGTTAAAATTAGTACATGTAGAGGATTCTCGAATGATTTTACAATACTTAGAAGCTCATCAAATCTTCCCGGCACCAGAACACTTCTTACATTGGCATAGAAAAATCTTAGTGATTTTTTAGTTGTATGAATAAAATTGTAATTTTTAACGATTTGATAGACGTTGACACTCTCGTTTGTAATTTCACAGTTTTTATCCAGTGCTCTTTTATCATGTTCAATTACTGAAATCAGTTTTTTGCAGATTTTGATGCTTTTAGTTGAGAGACAATGATTTTTGGTGTTCCATTAAAATATTTTATAATCAAATTTGTTTCACCATTTTCCGTTCTAGTTTTAATTTCTTCAGTTAATTTCTTAAGAAATAGTCGCTGCTGTGGTGTTTGGTCTGAATATACATTTATACTGTGACTTTTTATTTTGCTTCTATTTCAGCTGTGTTTGCAAACTTCTTGAGGCAAACATTGCTTTTGGCGATGCACTGCTTTTCGGCTGGGTCGTACTTTCCAAGTTCTTTGGGGAAAAATAGTATGGGTGCAGACACAACCAAGTTAACTTCAGTATTTTCATGACTTATTTTTGCTCATTCCCATTTCCCCTATTCTTCCTTCCGAAACGATTCTGCTTCTCGTGATTCCGGTGATGATGACATTATTTCTCTTTTCATTCTTTTCTCTCTCTTCACTTACATATCTTCCTCGCTGTATCCCGCTTATAGCAGCAGGGCAGAGGGAAACATAGTGTTAGATACTCCGTTCCCCCACTTTCGTGCTGCCCTTGCTTTCTCGGCGCTCTTGCCTTACACAAACCCAGGAAAACGAAAATCCATTTCCTAGAGTGGGAATCGAACCACAACTTGTCAAGTGCTTTACAGTCGCACACCGCTTGTGCCTCTGTTACGATTATAAGGCGTTGGGGCGAGACATAAGCAGAAAAATTATACATTTTTTAATTTCTACTTTATCGATTTGTTGTTTTTTCCATTTCCTTTTATAGATAGTAATAAAAATGATATTATAGATTCACATGTAATTAAGTGAGCTGTATTATAGAAAATATTAATAATTTACAACCCTTTTTACCTTTTATTTAGCAATGGGTGCCGTGTATGCGGAGAGAAGTTCCCCGACGCGGAGTCACTACGTCTTCACCACAGACGCGCTCACGCTAAGAAGAGACCTAAGAACTATGGGAAGAAACCTACATGCAACTTTCCTACTAATTGTGAACATGTATGGAGTTTTTTTATTATAAAATAGATTTACATACATATATAGCTTCACACTGTATCCCGCATATAGCAGGGTAGGCGGAGGGAACCTAGTGTTAAGAAGACACTTCCCCACTTTCCACCGAATTGAGGCATTGCGTGCTGAGTGGTGGAACCTTGTCTTGTTTTGTTACCAAACTCAGGAAATGAAAATACTAAACTTTACATTTCCTGGAGTGGGAATTGAACCCACAACCTGTCGCGTTACAGTCGAACGCTTGTGCCTCTGCTACACTACAGGCGTCTACGTACATCTGGTTGATGTAAAAATAAACGATACAAATCGTCTACAAATAGTTAAATTCTTTTTCCAGCAAAGAAATGACTGTTAAGTTACTCCTGTACATTTTTTCTTGATATTGTGTTACAATTAAATTAAATAATTTTCAGTGTTCAGAAGAAATTCCAAATGCACGAGAGTACTGGAATCATTTTCGAAGAGCGCATCCTGATAAGAACTATCCTTTGCCGAAGAACCATATATGCGATATATGCGGGAAAGGATTTAGAGTAAGATTTTTTAAAATATTTCTATTAAAAGCACCTTGACACTTTATCTAAAGTCAGTGAGAATTTTGTGTTAACATACTCCGTTTCTCATTTTCCACCCGATTTGGAAACAAAGTGGCGGAAATCAACGCTGCATTATGTATTACCAGAGCGGATTAACTATAATAATCTAAATATAATACATACATACATAGCTTCACGCTGTATCCCGCATATAGCAGGGTAGACAGAGAGAACCTAGTAGATACTCTGTTCCTCACTTTCCGCCGAATTGAGTCATTGCGTGCTAAGTGGCGGAACTCAACGCCGCCGAATTTAATTATCATCATTATTGGAAATAGAGTGGGAAACGAACATAATGTATGTTCGATTAATCGCGTTTACAGTCATTGATATGGACATGATGTCCAGTGCATTACGATGGTCTGGTCTGATTTATTTGTATATCATCATATGTTCACATATATCATCATATGTTCACATATGACATCATGTGTTCACGTATGACATCATATGAACTGAAATCTTGACTAGGTCTCTTTTATTTATGCGACGGCAAAAGATCAGACTGTAACGTATGATTACATACTGCAGTGCTGGTAATGATACTGTTATACGATAGTAAAACGTATATAGACCAAGGAAGATTGAATGATGAATGCTGTAGAAATGCAATATATTCGTAGGTTATGCGGAATTAGCTTAGATGATCGAATTCACAACGAAGAGATATACAGAATGATAAGCGTAAGCGTTATAGTAAGAATGAAGAAGAACGTGAAGAAAGGTCACACGTATATCATGAGTAACTCCATACCATAGAAGGTTGACGATTAGGAACGAATGAGTATTCAGAGAAGTAGTGTTTGGCGCATCCTTCTTTCTGACTACCACTCTTACCCTCGTGAACGTGCTTCAAAATAAATAGTGTAAATGAAACTTAATTAAAATAAAATAACTGAAAGTATGTAGAATAGGCACGTATAGGTGTATGTGCAGGGCAACGCGTTCCTGGTGTACCACAAGCGCACGCACTCGGCGGAGCGGCAGTTCGCGTGCGCGCAGTGCCCCAAGACGTTCCACAACCGCAGCAACCTGCAGATGCACGAGCGCACGCACTCCGAGGCGCGCCCGCACGCCTGCGCGCTCTGCAGCAAGGCCTTCAAGTGCAAGGGCGCGCTCAACCGACACTTCCGGGTCAGTGCGGCTCTATGTTGACTGAGAATCGACTGTTTAGACACTAGGTTAAAATAAAGTAGTAAATATTTTTTTTAGCTTCACGCTGTATCCCGCATGTAGCAGAGTAGGCTGAGGGAACCTGAGAACCCTGTGTTGAGACACTCCGTTTCCCACTTTCCGCCGAATCGAGGCATTGCGTGCTGAATGGTGGGACTCAACACTGCGCTTTACCTTGTTACCAAACCCAGGAATTGAAAATACTAAACTTTTACATTTCCTAGAGTGGGAATCGAACCCAGAACCTATCGCATTGACAGTTCCGCACTTCTGCGCCACGACAGGCGTACCAAATAATAAATTATATATTTTTTTTATTACAGAGCCACACTGGCGTTAAGCCCTACGCGTGTGAAGTATGTGGCAAAGCATTCGCGCAGTCCAATAGTCGCAAACTACACGTTAGGACGGTGCACCTGAAACAACCTTCGCCATATATAAGTAAATCTAGACTGGAAAGACGAAATAAAACGCAACCACAAAAAGATTTGAATGCACCTCAGTTTATGTATTAGTTATGTATTTATCTATCCATCGTAAAACGATCGGTTGTAGGTTCGATTCTCATTCGAGGGAATGATTATTTTTTAATTATTTTCATTTCTTTGCTCTGGTAAGATGAAGCGTGCTAAGTTTAGCCAATTAACACCTACGCGACCGGTGACGTGAATTCACGTCATTGAACATTCTATTCCTGGTCGGCGCTGACGTGAATTCACGTCATTTCAAATTATTATGTTATATTTTCAACATTGGGTTAATACGCAATGTTTCGAATTATATATATATGTATATAAAACACGCTCGCGATACTGAGTGACTGACAGACAACGTACATGCGAAACTACTGCCCGTAAAATGTTAAGGTTTGTCTTGTTGGCTACTTGGGGAGTGTAGCTAAGCAAAAACGGAGGTTTTCTAGAAATTTTGACGTAGCGAGACTCAAACCCGTGTCTCTTGTATACCGTCGATGTCCTTTGACCATTTACGTCGAAACAATAGGACGTATGGCGTGGTCAAAGTCCTTGGACGATTTTTCATGAGGTGCGGGTTCGAGTCCCACTACGTTCAAATTTTTTTTAATGTAGTGTAGTTTTAATGTAAATATATGTCAGGTATATAGCATAAAAAACCTAGTTAGTAAATTCCGTTTTTATGTTATTTAAATAGTTTTTAACCTGATAATGTATGTATGTTTGTTTGTTTTTGATCTGAAATATCTATTAGCGCAAGTATAAACCGGATCGTTGTCGTGGCGACACTTGTCGTGGCGACGGGTCGCCACGCTATACAGAGGTATATATGTAGTCTATCTGTAGTAGAGTGTACGGTGTGGACTATATTGCTCCCTCACTTAGCTCGACGCTGTTGTTGATTACGGCACACATAATCAGTATTATACTTGATTAAAAAGAATGTTTACTATTTTATTTTATTTATATTAAAACCTTTCATTTTTTTTTAACTTCACGCTGTATCCCGCATATAGCGGGGCAGAGGGAACCAGAGACTCTCGTGTTAAGACACCCATTCTCTTTCAACATTTCCGTTCCCCACTTTCCGCCAAATTGAGGCATTGCGTGTTGAGTGGCGGAACTCAACGCCGCGCTTTGCCTTGTTTTCAAACCCAAGAAATGAAAATACTAAATATTACATTTTGTGGAGTGGGAATCGAACCCACAACATGTCGCGTTTTCAGTCGCACCCTTGTGCCTCTGCGCCACGACAGGCGTTTTATATTTATATATAAAAACTTTCCGTTAGTCACTCATTGGCGACTAACAGTTGCATTTACATTGATTTAAATAAAACAGAAACATAAATAAGCGTAAGGTATACTTGGGTGAATATTTCATTTGGTGCATATTTGAAGTTCTGGAGAAAAATCAAATAAATGCGCGCAATCTTGTTCTTTACGTATTTTTTGCAAAGTTTTTAATGATTATAATTGAATTATATCAAAGGGACAGTAATTAATCTTGTATCCTTTAAGATTTTGAAGTTTGTTTTTTTTGAGAGAGACACCTGGTAATGAGATTCTATATATAAATACGCGAAGCAAAAACTTTGGATCCCTTTTTACTAAATTACGTGGACGGAGGAGCATGAAACTTGGCACACTTATAGTTAATAAAGAGAAGGAGTGCAGAATGCTAACATTTTTTTTAAATAATACATAAATAGTATATTAAATTAATAAAATAAATGTTACACACACTACCATGATTTGACATGTTAATACAAAGTGACATATACGTCCCTACGCAATGTGTTATTAACGCATTTATGGGGATAATAATTATCTAGTAATAATTATCTTGTAAAGCACCAAGTCACCCGTGAAATATATATGGAGAGGTGGACGAGGCGAAATAGGTATGCTGGGACCGTTTGTTCTCTCTGGTAACCCGGCTAGCTATACAGCAGTGGCAAGGCGTCCATACAACTCGATTCCTACCGGCTTGCCTTAACTTTGACGTACAAGTATGAGACATAAAAAAAAAAATCACCAGGAAAATGTGGCCTTAAAATTATAATTGACTTTGCAAAAAAACCGGCTTGCCTAAATATACCGACTTCTCTAAAAAATACCGGCTTCCCTAAATATATATTGGCTTCTTTAAATTTACCGGCTTGCCTAACTAAAATTTTCACCCCTCGCCACTGGTATACAGATTAAAATTAAGAAAAAAAGCAGCTTCGCCCTTTTACCCTATAACAGGGTAGCCTAGTGTCAAGACACTACGTTCTCTATTTTTAGCCTCAAATAGAGACGCCTGTCGTGGCGCAGAGGCACAAAGTGTTGAGTTCCGCCACTCAACACACAATGTCACAATTCGGCGGAAAGTGTCTTAACACTAGGTTCTGCCTACCCTGCTATATGCGGCATACAGCGTGAAGCTATATATGTATGTAAACAGAGACGTTGAGTGTTAAATAACGAAACTAAGCCGCAGAGTCACTCACCAGAGCGGGGAAATGAAAATAATTAAAATATAATTATTCCCGCGAGTGGAGATGGAATCTACGACCAAATGCGTTTAGGCACTGCTATGACTGAATAAGAAAAAAAGGAAATCTCGTTCATGTCTGTACTTACTAAATACTTTATTATTCACATGTAATAAAAAAATATTCCTAAAGTAAACACTCTACACCAAGATTCCACTTATAACAACATTTAAATAAACATGATAAACGCAAACTTCATTTTTGTTTGTTTAACAGCTGTTATCATTTAATTTGACGTTCCACCAAATGTCATTATCAGTTGGTAAAAACTGTTGTTTAGTTTAGGTGTTATTTTGCCTATTTTTTACTTTTAATCTATTTATTTAACAAGAGTGTTTATATAATACGTTTTTTAATATTTCAATTATGTTACAAAGAGGTAAACATAATTAATTAACGCTTGTTTTTGCTATAATGTGTGATAGTGCTACAGATGCGGTGCATCCGCGATTCTCTAAGAATCAAACTAATAATATTAAGGGTATAGTATTAAGTGTTTGTAAATTTTACTGTGGACTTATATTTTATTAACAACTAGCTGTGTCCCGCGATTACGATTGAGTAGTCTATAAAACCTGAAGTCCCGCTTTTTCCCGCTTTCTTAGCAATTTAACGAAACCTTCTCTTAGATCTTAGTCGTTCCCCAAACTTCCTAAGGGGCCTACTTGCCAATTTCACCTTTCTATGGGCAGTAATTTCTGTATATTGTCCAGTCAGTCATTTAGTAATGCAAGATATAATCATATTGTACTTAACATATTCTTTTCATAGTGACCTTTAAACTTGAATACTGATAAGTAATGGTAAACTTCACTATAGATAATTAACTAAGTTGTATTTGACCTTAGTTTTTTATTCTTTAACATAAATGTATAAGTAGTCTTATTATTACATTATACTATACACAACATAAAAAATGTCTAAGAATATCTGGAGAATTAAGATTTAACAATAAAAATAAAAATATTTGGTACCTAATAATTTTGCCAATGGAATAATCAAAATAATAAATTTAATAAAATTATTATGCTATTATAAACTGACTTTATAAAATTTTAAGGAATGCTAACAATTGCTGCAATGCTAGCTATTAATACTTAGTATTAAAAAAAGACCTGTTGTGGCACAGAGGCACAAGCGTGCGATTGTAAACGTGACAGGTTGTGGGTTCGATTCCCACTCCAGGAAATGTTAGTATTTTCATTTCCAGGGTTTGGTAACAAGGCAAAGCATTGAGTTCTGCCACTCAACATGCAATGCCTCAATTTGGCGGAAAGTGAGGAACGGAATTGTTGTAAGAGAACGGAGTGTCTTAACATGAGGTTGTCAGGTTCCTTCTGCCTACCCTCCTATATGTGGGATACAGTGTGAAATTAAAAAATAAAATTAAAAAAAGCGGAAGGCAGTTTGGAGAACAGAGTGTTATGGCACTAGGTTCTCCCTGACTACTGTCTGCTATGTGGGAGAAATTGTCATTTCAAACTGAAATTTGATTTCATATTCTTGACAACATATAAGTCAACATACATAAGCTTTTTATTGATATATCTCTTATTGCACAAACATCTAAGACATTATTGTTTGTATAATACATATTACATTTGTAGTTACTACAAAGTAGTAGTTACATGTTAGGTTAAATTGCCTTTAATTTCCCATTACTCTAGCATTGCAATGTGTGTAAACTATTTTTTATTTCAGGTTTAAAGATAGCCCTAGTTCAGTTATCAGTAGGTCCTGACAAATTAAAGAATGTGGCCGCCGCTGTAAGTGAGATACGTAAAGCTAAGGAAAAAGGAGCCCATCTTGTAGCATTACCCGAGTGTTTTAACTCTCCTTATGGAACAAGTAAACTTTATTATTTTTTTTGAATTCACACTTATAGCAAGATAAGCAAAGAGACAATAATCATAACATGAGACATGAATACATCACAAAAGTAAATAAACATACATACATATATACATAGCTTCACGCTGCATCCCGTATACATATATATAGCAGTGTAGGCAGAGGGAACCTAGTGTTAAGACACTCCGTTCCTCATTTTCCGCCGAATTGAGGCATTGCGTGCTGAGTGGCGGAACTCAACGCCGCGCCTTGTCACAGCCTGTCGCATTTACAGTCGCACGCTTGTGCCTCTGCGCCACGACAGGCGTTATATAGTAATAAACATAAATTTTAAGAAAACTTTGGCAAGTCAAGGTATCTTTCTCTCAGCTTCACGCTTCACTCCACACAGTGAGGTGTTAGGCGGTCAGAGAGAACCTATATTTATTAAACTTCGATCACTGCTTTCCGCGGGAATTTGAAAATTTTCGTGTTAAATGGCGAGACTACGCCTCGCTTTGTTTCAGCAGAGCGGAAGATATGGAAATAATTTAAATATAATTATCCCCCGAACGGTATGCTAATCCGTTACCAATCTTGTTTACACTCAAACGCTGTCCTACTGCGCCACAATAGCCTAAAAGTTAAGTTACGAGCAAATCAACTTATTTTTCTTATGTTTTACAAACCATGTTTTTTTCCAGAATATTTCAATGATTACGCAGAAGAGGTACCATCAGGTGCAACAAGTCGGGCGCTATCTAAAGCGGCCGCAGAAGTTGGTATATGTGTAGTGGGTGGCACAGTGCCTGAACGCTTTGGGGATAAATTGTATAATACTTGCACTGTATGGGATGATTGTGGGAAGCTGTTGGCTCAGCATAGGAAGGTTGGCTTTCATTTTTTTAATTAATTATTCTATTTGTTAATGGAAAACAGTATTTAATGTGTAATGACTAATGACAGTAGTTTGTTTAGATAGAAAATAAATATAATTATTTTCCCTTAATTGTTGGACTGAACTAACAACCGTCGCGTTTAAATTTTGACAACGTACCACGGCATCATGATGACATTTAGCTACAGTCAAATTATAGAAGTTAATGAATTACTATTTGAAACCCGCCGTAGCGATTTCGTTTGCGTTGACAATAAAATCTAAAATCACGTCACGTGTTTTCACGCTCACGTAGGTATTAAGAGAAATCATCAAATAAAATTGAAATAATCAAGAAAGAAATTAGTGCTCCCGTAGAACCTTCTCTAAATGCCTCAGCTTTTATAAGGTTAGTAGTTTCGAATGTATGTCGTCTGTCAGTCACTCATTAACTCAAGCGTTTTATACATAAATATTTTGAAATCTACTTTTCAAACTTCAGATGCACCTGTTCGACATAGACATTCCAAACAAAATAACATTTAAAGAGTCTGAAGTGTTAAGCGCCGGAGACCAGATAACGACGTTTGACTATCGCGGCGTTAAAATCGGAATTGGCATCTGCTATGATTTACGTTTTCCTGAAATGGCACATCTTATGTCTAAACAAGGTATTTTTATGTTAAACGGTTTTTAAGAGGTGGGGTTTGAATCCTGCTGCATTTATATTTTTATAGGTTTTTAAATATTCTCTTTCCTTAATGTGTTAATACCTACCTACCTAACTTCACGCTTTATCCCTAGCGGGGTAGTCAGAGAGAAAGGAACAGCGGAAGGAAGGCTACAGTGTTATGTTATAACACTTTTTTTTTTTAAACTTCACGCTGTATCCCGCATATAGCAGGGTAGGCAGAGGGAACCAGAGAACCTAGTGTTAAGATACTCCATTCTCTTTCAACAATTCCGTTCCCCACTTTCCGCCGAATTGAGGCATTCTGTGTTGAGTGGCGGAACTCAACGCCGCGCTTTACCTTGTTACCAAACACAAGAATGAAAATACTAAATATTACATTTCCTGGAGTGGGAATCGAACCCACAACCTGTCGCGTTTACAGTCGCACGCTTGTGCCTCTGCGCCACGACAGGCGTTTATAGCTGAATACTTTATAACTACAAAAAATATATTTACTAGCTGGCCCGGCGAACTTGGTACCTTCTAACATACAATGAACAGTTTAGTTACAGTATTTATAACTCAACTGTGTATTTATTTTAATCATATTTGACTTGGTGTAATAATATAGGGGAAAAATTAATTAAACTACAAAAGTAAGTAATAGCTTATCTGAAAGATATCTCTTTATAGAGATTATGTTCGAGACTGTGTTTACCGCATAATACCGCATAAAATTATATATTTATTTGTAAAATTGATTTAATTTTGATTGAATAGGATATGAATAATTTTAAAATTAATAATTAAATACTTCTAAATACAATCGTATCTATCTTCCTACAGGCTGTTCCCTCCTAATATACCCAGGCGCGTTTAACATGACAACGGGGCCTAAACACTGGGAGCTTCTGGCACGAGCTCGTGCTAACGATGAACAGCTGTGGATGGCTCTCGTGAGTCCTGCCAGGGATCTGGCCTCGGAGTACGTGGCCTGGGGACACTCCATGCTGGTGGACCCCTGGGCCAACGTCGTAGGCCAATTGGGGGATGAGCCAGGCACCTTAGTTGCTGATGTTGGTAAGTTGCGGGGTGTTTTGTTTGTCTCTTTAGTGGTTATTGAATTAGGTTGTGTGCCTTTTGTTTTAATGCATTTTCATGTTGTACTATTATAAGTACGTAAATAATATTTAAAAAGATATAGTATATTTTAAAGCGTATTATGGCGTAATGAAATAGCGAATGTCTGTAAACGCGATTGAGATGATGTTGATGTGAGTTTGATTCCCGTTCGGAGGTATATAGGTTATAATAGGTTATGTACTTTCTTTTCCTTGCTCTGGTAAGACAAGGCGTGGCATTACACTTCGCTTGTTCACACGCAATGTCTCCCATTCAGGTGGAAAGTGAGGAACTGAGTGTTTTAATATTAGGTTCTTTGTACCTATGTGAATCTGTACAAAAACAAATATTATATATTTCTTTCTTAAATGGCTTTGTGGCTGTAACATATTTTATATATTAATTTATATTGTTACAGACATAAATGTAGTAGAAGAAGTCCGAAGCCAAATACCTGTAAGAAGTCAAAAGAGATTTGATATTTACGATGTGATTCAGAAAAAGTGATACTTAACCCAAAGTTTTGTTACCTATATTATGTTAATTTCCATTGATATTACAATTTTTACTCACAATTTGCAATAAATATATTATTAAGAAATAATATTTTATAGAATATATATTTTATACAGTTGGATTTCAATTTGGTTCAATTTGCAGCTGTGCATAACTAAAGTATTTCATCATATAAGAGCTAACCGCACAGAAGGGTCATGGGCGCTTATTGAGTGAGCGGTGAAGCTGTGACTTTATAGTTTAAATGGGTTCTTACCCACGTGATTCCTCAGTCGTCGTCGGCGATTCGGCGATTCGGCTATACCGCGTAGTGGCAACAAGCGACTGCCGGTCTGGCAGAGCTCCACTTCGGAGTACGGCTTCAAATTCACTGCGAGCCGTGCGGTAACAACCAGACATCACACGAAATTACCGGGGAGTGCTGCTGAAGAATTTCGCCATTTGGGTCCGGAAAGTTATTTTGGGATTTATCAATTTGATGACAAGTGTTCCACCATAATAACTTAATATACCTTCTAATACCAGTCGAAGGCTTGGTCTTCTGGCTCTTTCTTGGCTTACATCTCTATGTTTGGTCGCCATTGACCAAGTTTCCGGCTTGGTGATCAGTCGACAGGGCGTAACAAGCTCTAAAGTGTTGTTTTAGAGTATTATTTGTTCGCGTTGTCACCTTGTACCTGCAATCAAAGGGGGCGTACCATTTGGTAAGCCGCTTTTGGTCACTGAGGTGATGTTATATAACTAACTAAAGGGAGTATGCTCCGCTATAATCACTAAGAATCTAAATGTCGGTAAAAAGTATTCAGTAATTTCACAGCCTGTATATTGCCAGTCAGTTAGTAACGAAAGCATTTTATATGAGTATATAAAGATTAATTAATTTAAAACTATCATATAAAAAACATTTATACATTTATTTATTGACAACCCTAAAACTCTATAATAGTTTTAGAGCTTTTTGATTTGAGCGTGTCATTTTTTCTATTCATATATTTGTCAAAGATATCAAGCACATCTGAGGCGCAGCCCCAGAACAATGTCAAACCACTGCCACCTGAAAAAATTAAATAAATTATTATAAATTTCTTCCCATGTCCATATGCCTTCATAACTCATATTCATATAAAATATTTTCATAAAAAAGAGTCAATTGTTTTCTTTCACGTATTAATACTCGTATATAAATAATTAAATATCATAGAAATACATATATAAATAACATTTAATACAAAATAAATTACCGTGTCCATAATTGTGAATGACAAATTTTCCATGTTTCTCTTCAGAATCTAGTCGGACTGTTTCTCTCGCCGGCCTTAGTCCTACCCAGTGAGATAGAATTTTTGCATGCTATATCAAATATTAAAAAAATCAAAATTGTTTACATGTATTTATAAATGCTATAGTAGTGACTCGGAGGATGGCTTGAAGGACCAATTACAATTAATTTACAGAAAATGCTATTTATACATACTTTGATTCCTGGAACCATGTCTTTGCAGCCTTTTATAACGAAATCGGTGTCGGTGTCATCTATTGCAGTGTTAAAATCATTTTCTTGGTGAGTACCGCCCAATACACAGTCGTACACACTGTAAACATTTGTGTTTCTATTATTTTTGTCTCATACAAATTTGTTTTAAGATGCTATGCGGCATTTTATATATAATTATAAAATTATAATTTTATTAATATTACTCACTTAGGCAGAATATAGTTGCCAACATCGTTAAATATAATATGATTTACCCATGGAGCCGACGCCTGGAATACAACAATACAGCGTGCGTTAGCTTAAGAATCTAAAGCAAAAATTAACATGCTACTTACTAGTGTAAATAATATTTTTATAAATTACTTATAGTATCTAAAACATACTCGTGAGATCTGTCCTCTAATTGGAAAAACTTTTTCATCTGGTACAACGTCTCTTGCGCCAAGTCCAAGACAGTTTACTATAATGTCATAATCATTCAATTCAGGGTCTTCTAAAGAGGTAATTTTACGTTGTATGATTATACCATTGGCTTTTTTGAAACGCTCACCCAAAAGCCATAGCATTGTTGGTGGGTACACTATGAATGTAGTGAATGTTCGTCCTGATCTGCAAAAATGTATAATTTTAAAAAAAACGTAATTGAGACCATCGTGGCACAGTGGATGCATAAATACTATTAGTTGTGGTTTCTATTCCTGGGTTATATCATGATTATATCAAATTATATTCCTTTCTCGGCTTTTATACAAACTTTGTGACAATGGGCAACGTTGAGTTCCGCCATTCAACATGCAATGTCTCCATTTCAACGGAAAGTGGGGGAAAAAGTGTCTAGGCTTCTTCTAACTACCTTGCTTAGAAAGTATGGAAAAAATATGAAGCTATTCATTGAAATATTTAGTTGTATATGTCTGTTAAAGAGTAAGGCGATTTTAAACGTTTATATAGACACACGATGGTTTATAAATATGTGGTAAAACACGTTAGTTTGTAGCTTTAAAATAGATAGATTAGAAGAACTACAGAACTAACTGGTAAGTATTAGAAGAAATACTGCTCAAATATTCCAACTGCTTTTTATCTAGAATCCTATATCCAAATACAGCGCGTGCCCAATCCTGTATGGATAAGTCCTGCTTGTCACTGTATAGCTCATACAGTGGCATCAGAGTCACGTCGTGTCCGCCTTTCAACCACAGCTTGTGTATGTATCTGTAAGTTTCTCCACCCCATTTCCTGTTAAATATGAAAAAGTTGTTGTATTTAAAGTTAAATAATGTGTACTATATAATCTATTTTTTTATACATATCGACGGAGATATGTAAACATTATCAAACCGTACAATTAAAGTTCGTTCGTTTTAGTTCTCTCCTTTCGTTCTCTCTTTCAGTTCTTTCTTATCTTTTTTAACCGACTTAAAAAAAGGAAACGGTACTCAATTCAATTATCTTTTTTTAGTGTGTTACCTTAAACTAACTAACAACAACCATAACTTTTTACTGTATTTGAACCAATTTTCATGTTTCTTTGTTTTATATGATAGCTACAGCTTCTGATATTGTCACATTTAATTTTTTCAAGATCCGATGAGTAATTTTTGTTAGTATATGTAAGTTTATCACATTCTTTTACGTAAAGTTCATCACTTTTACGCTCTCATCCCTAATTGAAAATTCACATTTGCACACATGATGATAGTAAAATACATTATGTAATATTTTAAGATATGAAATAAAATAACTAATATAATAATAATACTAATTATTACCTTAAGTAGGAATATGTTTTAAAAATTACATTTACGAACCATAAGAGCTGCTCCGGTGTATCGCCGCAAATGTATGGATACCACAACCCACCACATCCATCGCCAGTAGTGTGTGGTGTAAACTCGTTTGAAAATAATACGACCTATAGAATTATAGGAAAATTATTAAACTGATTATTTAAATCTTATTTATTATTTTTATATACGCAATAGCTTACATCAATATTAGTATATTTTTCTTTTATTTTCACAGCGCAACTCAAACCGTTAATACCTGCACCTAAAATAGCTACTTTAACCATAATTGATCTATATAAATAGAGTGATTAAATATTCTCTTACGGTGGGTTAATTGAGAATAAGATCCTATACTCGATCTCGACTATGTTGAACTTTTCTTTCTTATCATCGGTACTTATCATATTGTTACTTCAAAGGTCACTAAATAAATTAAATGAATTGTACATATACATATTCATTATTATATAAATATGGAATAAAGAGGTGTATTTTACTTATTTAAATGTCAAGTAATATAATTATTTTTATTTTTATTAATAGAATTTTATGTAAATTTCACATTAAAAGTATTTTTCGAATAAAAATCATGTTCAAAAACAAATAAACAAAATGCAAACTTTTGCAGTGCAATTTGTAAAGGTTTTTTTTAACTTCACGCTGTATCCCGCATATAACAAGGTAGACAGAGGGAACCAGAGAATCTAGTGTTAAGCACTCCATTCTCTTTCAACAATGCCGTTCCCCACTTTCCGCCGAATAAAAGTTTCTACCCCTACTTTATAATAATTTTAGTGTAAGAAATCTTAAAAATATCTTAACACTTTCATCTAATTGAGCCAGAAATTATTATTTTATGATGTATATTTCCAAGTAAAGCGCGGCGTTGAGTTCCGCCACTCAGCACGCAATGCCTCAATCCGACGGAAAATGGGAAACAGAACGGAGTGTCTGCTATGTGTGGGATGTAGGATGAAGTTAAAAAATAAAAATAAATTATGTTTATTGTATGATATTTATAATACATTGGAAATGAAAAAAGTGGATTACACAGAAAATATATCTCATGATTGTCAAAGTTAGCTTATATTATCTGTGCTTTGACTTATCTTTTCAGTACTGAAACTTCAAAGAGCAAAACAAAACAAACTTGATTGTTGTAACGATTGCCGCTTAATGCTGTTTTTGTAGTTAACAAATTAATAAAAGTTCCTATTTATAACTATTTTTAAACATGAAGTACGAATCCTTATAAACAATTGGTTACATTAGTAAAAAATATGAAATAAACACATTTTATTTTATAACATTTTTTTTCAGGCTAACCGTTGACGGTCTTCTTGTTTATTTTCCGTATGATTACATTTATCCAGAACAATATGCTTATATGCTTGAATTGAAACGAGCTCTTGATGCTAAGGTGCGCATTTCCTTTTTAATTTTAATAACTTGTTTTTAAAGGTTATGTTCCTTGTGATTAAAAATAAAATAATAATTAATTTCAATATAACTACGTTCTTTAATGTCTTGTATTATTACTATTTTTAGGGACATGGCTTATTAGAAATGCCTTCAGGAACTGGAAAGACTATATCATTGTTATCACTTATTGTTGCTTATATGATACAAAACCCTCATCATGTCAGGTTAGTTTATTATATTTAATTCTGTGATAGTTTACATGTTTTTGTAATATGTAGCTATATTGCTAAATTATGTCTAATTTTATTTAGTTGTGTCAAATTTTATTTGCTTTATAATTATTGACTATAAATGTATTAATTTAATGATTTTAAGGAAATTAATTTATTGTTCCCGTACTGTACCTGAGATAGAAAAAGTGTTAGAGGAGTTAAAAAACTTAATAAAATACTATGAAAAATGTCAAGGAGAGAAACCAAATTTGACTGGAGTAGTTCTAAGTTCAAGGAAAAATCTATGTATACATCCAGATGTGAGTAACAATTCTAATGCCACATTATATCAATTATTACTGATATAAAAAACAACTTTACATTTTTCATAACCTTGGATCAAAACATTTAACTCTCACTTTCCACCGATAATTAAGACATTGCATGTTACATAGTGGACCTTAATGTGGTATACGAAATGGTGGTGTTTTACGAAAGCAAGAAAATTAAAGTAATTTAAATATAATCATTCCTATGGGTGAGATTTGAATCCACAACCAATCATATTTGTCAGATGCTGTCCCACTAACACAAAACCCTGTAAAGTTTGTTGTATTGTTTGTATTTCAGACTTTTTTGTTAACAATTTAATACATTTACTAAATTATGTGATTCCTATAGGTATCACGGGAGAGAGAAGGCAAATTAGTTGACAGTAAATGCCATTCTTTAACTGCCAGTTACATCAGAGATAGCCATGAAAATGACAGCTCAGTGCCTATTTGTAAGTTCTTATTAAAAAAAAACATTTTAATATTTTTATTAATTTCAAGATTTTAGAGATATAAAATTTTAATCTAGCAAAATTTTAAACTAAATATTACTTTAGTGAGCACCCGCATGGTGAATCCATGGATTGCTCAGGACTTTCTTAGTGTTAGTGTCTTTCGTAGTGATATGAAACAAGGGCAAAATTTTATATGCTTCTTGCCCCATAAAAAAAATAAACTACATTCTCTATAGTAAAGTATTGTATTGCATGTTGAAGATATTTTTTGGTCCGTTCCATTTTTGGTCTTGCCTCAACCTCTGTAAGGTTGTATGCGGTTGTTCACATCACCCATGCCTCTGGACTTTCTTCTCATGCAGAAGAAATATCATGTGTCAACTAGTAGCTTATAAAGCAATAAGTTTAAATGCATTTGAATTTTAGGTCAGTTCTACGAAGGTTTTAATAGAGAAGGTAGGGAGTCCATGTTGCCATATGGTGTGTATACCATGGATGACTTGAAACAGTATGGGGCTGATAGGAACTGGTGTCCATACTTTTTATCTAGATTTGCTGTGAGTATTGTTGTATTTATATTATTTTAATTAACTTTTTTATATTAATAAGTGAAATAACACCTGTCATGGCGCAGAGGCACAGACGAGACGAGAGAGAGCGTGCGACTTAAAACGCGACAGGTTGTGGGTTCGATTCCCACTCTAGGAAATGTAAGAGTTTATTATTTTCATTGCCTGGGTTTCGTAAAAAGGCAAAGCGCGGCGTTGAGTACCGCCACTCAACAGGCAATGCCTCAATTCGGCGGAAAGTGGGGAATGGAGTGTCTTAACACTAGGTTCCCTCTGCCTACCCTGCTATAAGCGGGATACAGCGCGAAGCTATGTATGTATATATGTATAAAATTACAGATTATACATGCAGAAATAGTGGTCTACTCCTACCACTACCTCCTAGATCCAAAAATAGCAGAAGTTGTATCAAAGGAACTCAACAGAGAGGCCGTAGTAGTGTTTGACGAAGCTCATAATATAGATAATGTTTGTATTGACTCTTTAAGTGTTAAAATAACAAGAAGAACCATTGATAAGAGTACTCAAGCTTTGCAGTCGTTGGAGAAGGCTGTGGCACAGTAAGTGTTTCTTTTTCTTATTTTTGTGGTTAATGTGCTTATTGTGTGTTTGTTGTATATAGTTATACATATTTTAATAACAAAACTTACTGTTTTTCTTGAATTGTTCTCATTTGGCTTGTTTCTTCTTTGATAAATGTCTAAGTTTAAGGGTTCGTCCAATTGTATAATTGAAAACGCAAACATAAACAAATTTCGTATTTTATATGTATTTTCTTGAAGGTTTTCTTCTACTACAAAAACACCGCAATATGTCTACACAGTATAATGCGTACAGTTTTATAACCAATCAAACAACAGCTATAAATAAGTAAAAAGTGAAGAATGAATTACTATTAATTAGCTATAACCCGCGACTTCACTCGCGTGGACAATGGAAATTAACAATAAGTTCATCATATATGACATATAATTCTTTCAGACATATATTTTTGGTATCTTGAACCGGTTAATAGTTGCAGCGTGATGTTATATAGCCTAAAGCTTTCCTCGTTAAATAGTCTATTCAACACAAAAAGAATTTTCCAATTCGAACCAGTAGTTCCTGACATTAGCGCGTTCAAACAAACAAACAAACTCTTCAGCTTTGTATACTAGTATAGAATTATCCCTACAATAGTTTTAATTTTGAACTAATCAAACAAAATATTATAAAAATATATAGGTTGAAAGAGGAAGACGCAGAGAGACTAGCATTAGAATATGAGCAAATGGTGGAAGGTCTCCGTGAGGCAGCCATCGCGAGAGAAACCGACCTCATACTGGCCAATCCCATACTACCTGATGAAGTACTTAATGGTACGGTAAAAACACAAATACACACACAGACGTATACGCACCCATACGTACCTCTACACATACAAGTTAAATCGTATACGTGTACGTACATATACGTGTGTGTATACATTAAACACACATGTATAAGAACACGCACACATGCACACGGGCGCACACTAACATACCCACGTTCGTGTACGTATATTGTACACGTATTACATGGCATACACACGTATTTACTGGCTTACTTTCCTTAGTTTATTTCCTTTTCAAGTTATTTTCTTAATATACGATCAAAAGAACATTATATATTATCTTTCCTTAATGCGCTGAACTTAACCCATAAGTTAAGAT
This sequence comes from Philaethria dido, assembly GCA_033558755.1. Taxonomy (NCBI): domain Eukaryota; kingdom Metazoa; phylum Arthropoda; class Insecta; order Lepidoptera; family Nymphalidae; genus Philaethria; species Philaethria dido. The sequence goes on along the minus strand of JAKGSA010001858.1, from coordinate 13,227 downwards.
TAAGTTAACTAATAATATGATTTGATTACAATATTTCAGAGGTGGTGCCAGGTAACATAAGAAACGCGGAACATTTCCTAGGCTTTATGAAGCGTTTCATAGAATATCTGAAAACAAGACTGCGCATACAGCATGTTGTACAAGAGTCGCCTGCTGGTAATAAACTTTGAAAATTTAAGTTTTTTAAGAAAATCTAGTGTCAAGACACTCTGTTACTGTGTTCTTCGATTCTTAGAGACAGTCGTGGCGTGGACAGTGTATAACTGAAAATGCGATTGGTTTTGGGTTCGATTCCCACGTGGGAAATGATCTTATTTAAATAAATTTCATTTGGCTGCTCTCGTAAGACAAATCGGGTTGAGTTGAGAATGGAAAGAGGAGATTGAAATATTTTAACTATTATTAAATATTATTTACAATACAACAGAGAATAAAATAGAACTACCACTTATCATTCCATCTTTCTTAATGAGGAAGATCCCTGATAAAACCATAAAAGTTTCGTTAAAATGGTATAATCCTCATTCGATCACTTATTTTCCATATTCTACATTTTTCAATACGTATTTTCAAATATTTAAAACGCTTGTCGTGGCGCAGAGGCACAAGTGTGCGACTGTAAAGGGACAGGTTGTGGGTTCGATTCCCACTCCAGTAAATGAAATATTTTCATTTTCTGGGTTTGGTAGCAAGGTAAATCGCGGCGTTGAGTTCCGCCACTCAACATGCAATGCCTTAATCTCGCGGAAAGTGGGAAACGGATTTGTTGAAAGAAAAGTGTCTTAACACTAAGTTCTCACTAGGCTCTATGCGGGATACAGCGTGAAGTTAAAAAAAAAAATAATTAAAAAAAAACGTTTATGACTTATACTTAAATCTTCAGGTTTCCTCAAAGACGTATCAACACGTGTCTGCATAGAGCGGAAGCCTCTTCGCTTCTGCGCCACTCGTCTACAAACTCTCCTCCGAACCCTCCGTGTGAGAGAGCCAGCTCACTACGCGGCATTAACACTGGTGGCGCATTTAGCTACGTTGCTAGCTACATATACTAAAGGATTTGTTATCATAGTGGAGCCTAGTGATGATAGAGCACCGGCTGTGGGAAATTCTGTTTTGCATTTCTCGTATGTATTTAATATTTACTATTTTAGAGCAAAAAGTGTCAGTTTCTGCCTAAAGTTTAGTTTGATAAATTGTAGCGTACTTCGTAAATGCACCTTCATGTTACTTTTATTGAGGTTATATGTTTAAAATATTCTAGCTAACCTTATAAATACTAGTGGTTCTTTTCTTTTTTTTTTAAACATCTCCGTTTTTCTGTAATATGTATGCATATCTGCATTACAGATGTATGGACTCTTCGATAGCGATGCGGCCAGTCTTCTCAAGATTCCAAAGCGTCATCATCACTTCTGGTATATTTTTATTGTTTATTTTTTATTAAAATTACTATGAATATGTATGTAAATGTTTTTATTGTCATTACATAAATTTTTTTTTAACAAATTATTACTATTTTGATACATGTATACTTTGTTTTTAGGAACATTATCTCCCCTGGACATGTACCCCAAGATCCTGGACTTTAACCCGGTCATTATGAGCTCTTTCACCATGACCCTGGCGCGGCCCTGTATACTGCCTATGGTAAGAAAATAAAGAATAATTCATAAATAAGTATATACATAAAGAAAAGAAAATATCTAGTATTACATGGTTTTTGGACCTCTTTTAGATTATTTTTAGATTGTCATTGCAAGAACAAGTTATATTCAGTTTTTTTGCAATAGAATATTGAAAAAACATGTAAATGTTACTTAGTTTCGCGTCTATTACCACAATAGTAACAATTTAAAATATAAATCGATGTTAAATGAACCCTTTTAAAATTTTGACATAAAACTTCACTTAAAAGTCACTCTTCATCTGTATGTTTAACATATATGTTATATTTGTAGATAGTATCAAAGGGCAGCGATCAAGTGGCGATATCGTCTAAATACGAGACGAGAGAGGACGTCGCGGTCATTAGAAACTACGGACAACTTTTAGTAGAGGTAATAAATTACTAAAATGTTTATTTATATACTAAATATTAAAAAGATAAGTTCCGCCTCTAAGCACGCAATGCCTCAATTCGGCGGAAAGTGGGGAACGGAGTGTCTTAGCACTAGGTTCCCTCTGCCTACCCTGCTATATGCGGGATACAGCGTGAAGCTAAAAAATACATTTAAAAAAATAATAATCATACGACGCTATTATAGTGCAGTTGTTAATTTAAATTACATTAGCGGAGTGCAGGGACATTTTTTTGGTTGTGTTTCTTTTGTAATTGAGAGGGAACTGTATTTATATTGTATTTTTGTAATACAAATATTTTTACATTTCTTATGTTTAAATTTAACTTAAATGACAAAAGGGAAAATATTATTATTTAATATAATTTTTTTTTACAATGTTATCAGATATCGTCGTGTGTCCCGGATGGTGTGGTGTGTTTCTTCACGTCGTATCTATACCTAGAGAGCGTTGTGGGCGCCTGGTACGACCAGGGTATGTTACATTTTTATTATTTTTATGTCTGTCGCCACGACAGGGCACAAGCGTGCGACTGTAAACGCTAAAGGGTGTGGATTCGATTCCCACAACAAGAAATGAAATGATATTTAGTATTTTCAATTCCTGGGCCTCGAAACAAGGCAAAGCGCGGCGTTGAATTCCGTTACTCAGCACGCAATGGCAGTGGCTCAATCCGGCGGAAAGTAAAGAACAGAACGGAGTGTCTTAACACTAGATTCTCAGGTGTCCTTTGCCTACCTTGTGAAGAAAAAAAAAATATATAGATGCATGTTGCTGTAAAATCGGCTGCTTTGCCATCACAGTAAACGACATGACGCTCTGATGCATATCTCTTTGCATGTGTGCGCTCTCATATATAAACATATGACCATTCCTAATAATTAAAATATAGTAATATTAAATTATATGTTTTATTCTGTTGCATATATCATATATGTATGTACAATCTGGCTGTCAAAAGTAACAAAAAAATTTAAGTCAGTAATGTAGGAACTACTGTCGAAAATTTAACGCGACGAATTATCTGTTATACTGAAATGAGTTTTTTTTATTTTGCTTTTCAATTGTAATACGCAGGTGTGGTGGCCAGTCTGCAACGACATAAGTTACTATTCATAGAGACGCAAGATTCTGCCGAGACAAGCTTCGCCCTTATTAATTATATCAAGGTATTTATTTATAATATTTTATTAAGAATTTGCTTCTGAAAACTGAAATCTTAATAAATTGTAGGTTATTCTGTTACATAAGCTTTACTAGTGTAAAGCCTAAACTAAATCTACTCAGTAAAAGAGTAAGAAACATCCATCCATTAAAGCCTGTCGTGGCGCAGAGGCACAAGTGTGCGACCGTAAACGCGACAGGTTGTGGGTTCGATTCTCACTCCAGGAAATGAAAAAGTGTAGTATTTTCATTTCCTGGGTTTGGTAAAGGCAAAGTGCGGCGTTGAGTTCTGCCACTCAGCACGCATTGCCTCAATTCGGCGGAAAGTGGAGAACGGAGTGTCTTAACACTAGGTTTCCTCTGCCTACTATATGCGGGATACAGCGTGAAGCTAAAAAAATCATCCATCCAGCGTCACGAACTTTTTTGCATTTATAAAATATTATAAAATTTATAAAATTTATATTTATAAAATTTATAAAATATTATAAATGCAAAAAAGTTTCAATAGAAAAAGTTTTAATATATCGTACTTATAAAAATAATAAGTTTTCAGGGTTGAAACTTACAATAATTGTAACAGTTTTATAAGAAAAATATTACTAAATATATTTAAATAGGCCTATGTTAAAAATATATACAGAAATATGTACAATAAATTAGTATAGAAAAGAAACTAAAAGAACATATAAAACGAAATTCAACCCCGAAATCAGAGAACTAGAAAAAGTCTGCTCAAAGAATCCTCAAACAAAAATTTAAAAGGTACGTGAGAGCTGATGTCACCAGCGCACGAAACGACTACTCCTTGTGGAAAGACCTACAGAAATACAGACAAGTCGCAGATGCATTGGCCCCAAATAAAATCTCAATCTTATTGGCATAGAAAAGACAACGAAAAAGCTGACGTCTTTGCATCTCATTTGTCTCGCGTTTTCAAACCAAATTACGTCGCTATTTCTATACTAGGGCATTCCTAAATCCTTTCTGCCTATTTGACCAACTTTGGCTCCAGTTTTCGATCTAATAACGTCAAAAATACTCAAGGAACTGTCGAAAAAGTTCATCACATATCTGTTTGCCTTGTTTATTTATGCTATCTTTAGTATGTGCTATTTTACAACACTGACCTAGTGACAACAATATAAAGAAATAAATAAATTCTTTATTGACCATAATAAATATGACATTTAAGGGCTTACTAACTCCTAAATAAGTATACACTGTGTAATAGGAGCTAGTGACTTATTATATGTCATTAATTGACGCTATAGAAAAACGAAAATTAAAAAAAAATCGTTCCTATAAAATATAAATGTGCACTACCCTAGTGTATATTTATGTTTTTAAAAATACACGTGTGACACACGCAAGGTGTACGCTTTATATTTGCACCAGTATTACGACTAGAACTTTAATTGAGATTTTACAAGAATGGCCAAATTCTAATAGACTTTTGTGTGCGCGTCAACGGAGACGCTAGTTAGTATAATTTCTTAAGGTAACCCGGTAAGAATCTGTTTATTAGAACTCTTTGTCACTGCTTATTAGATAAATAGGTAAAGCTAATGAAAGCGTGTTGAGAGTTGTATCGGTTGCGAACGTGGTTAAACGTCATGAGGGCTAGAGTGACGTGACGATAGCGTGACGTGATAATAGCATGATATGATAATAGTATGCCATGACGGCAGTGTGACGAGATCCTAGTATACCATGACGGTAGTGTGACGTGATGCTAGCATGCCACGACGGTGGTGTGACGTGACGTCAGCATGCCACGACGGTGGTGAGACGTGATGATAGCATGCCACGACGGTAGTGTGACGTGATGATAGCATGCCATGATGGTAGTGTGACGTGATGCTACAGCATGCCGACGGTGGTGTGACGTGATGTCCAGCATGCCACGACGGTGGTGTGACGTGATGTCCAGCATGCACCACGCGACGGTGGTGTGACGTGATGTCAGCATGCCACGACGGTGGTGTGACGTGACGTGACGTGTGTGCGCAGGCGTGCGAGAGCGGGCGCGGCGCGGTGCTGCTGTCGGTGGCGCGCGGCAAGGTGTCGGAGGGCGTGGACTTCGAGGCGCACCTCCAGGCGCTCCGTGCTCATTTCGGCATCCCCTACGTGTTCACATAGAGCAGAGCCGCATACTGAAGGCGCGCCTCGAACACCTCCGGGACAACTACCAGGTACGCCCTCCCACCCCACACACCCCACACACCCCCACAAATACCCCACACTCTCACATTGTTCGAGTACAATCAGTCAAGTATCCAAATCATATGTAAAATCTGTCAATACGAGCACTATGTGGTCATTATTCTCTAACATATATTTACACAGCGTTTAACTGTAAACGCATTTGGTTGTAGGTTCGATTTCCAGTTGAGGGATGATTATACTTAAATCTATTTTACTTTTCCGCTCTGGTAAGGCAAAACACAGCGTTATATTCCGCTACATATATTTCGAATTCGGGCGGCCAACGGCCGACGAATTTTTTTGACATTAGAATTTCTTTAACCACCCTGTTATAAGGGATGAAGCGTGAAGCTGTTTTTATTCATATAAGTTTAGTTAACAGTATTAAACAAGTACACTTACCTGATGGAATATAATCATTAACTAGGATTTACTATTCGATAAGAGAAAAAAGTAAAAACGTACGTCTTGATAACTGTCGCTAACCTGGTCATAAATTTACATAACAATTGACTAAAAAAAAAGTCAGTCGGTGTGGATTTCACCATAGCTTTAAGATACAATTAGGTAGTTCTATTTATGTTTGCTGCACATGTAACAAATAATATATAAAAAAAGAAACAAAAGGCACGGGCAAGTGTAAGCTCGTGGATGTAATTTAATTCATACAAAAAAAGAAGGATTTACTATTAATGTTCGTATATTATTATTGTAACATTGATACTTCAAAGTGATACAATACCAATATTTTACTGTACATGAATACATACACCATCCACATTTCGCTCGGTGTGCGCAGATCCGCGAGAACGACTTCCTAACGTTCGACGCGATGCGGCACGCGGCGCAGTGCGTGGGGCGCGCACTGCGGTACGTACTACACGTTTATTTGTTACGCTGGATTTATTTATTTTATATACTTGCAATGTTATATTGGTACTAAAGTTACTTTATCGTGTTTAAATTATTAGATATCTTACAAAAAATCTATTTTTTATGTAATTAAATTCAATAATAATAATTCAATGTGTGTGTCACGCAAAATATGAAATTAAAAAATATATATTTCCACGAATTCTTCTTTAAAATAAATCTTCTTTAAAATATATCAATTTTGATGAATATTGAACACAAAGGTGCATAAGAAGCGGTGTTTCTTTTACGTTGAAAATTTAAACTAAGACTATTTCTATACTCGAGTAGTGGTAAGACGGACTACGGCATCATGATGTTCGCGGACAAGCGGTTCAGCCGCGCCGACAAGCGCAGCAAGCTGCCGCGCTGGATACAGGAGCACCTCAGGGACTCCCTCTGCAACCTCAGCACCGAGGAGGCCGTGCAGGTGACCACTACCCCCGAACCTCTACTTACCTCCTTATACATATTTTTTTGAAATTGTAATAGATGATATTTTAGAATTGCATTTTTTTGTTATTAATTGAAAGAAATAGAACACTTTCGATTGAGAATATATTTTAATAACATTAAAATAAAATTTATACAAAGCTTGACGTATTCTCAGCCAACAAGTTTTACAAAAAATTAAATTCTGAGACCGAGCTGCGGTAACGTGCGGAAGAGCCGCGTCAGGCAAACCCAGCCGTACAAAGTGTACATTTTACATTTATCATCTTATTCACGCCTCTTATTTAGTGCATACTGACATACACGTTATTACAAACAGATCTGCAAACGTTGGCTTCGTCAAATGGCGCAGCCATTCACCCGCGAGGACCAGCTCGGAGTGTCCCTACTCACTCTACACCAGCTACAGTCGCAGGAACAGCAGGAGAAGATAGAGAAACAAGTTATACAGAAATAGGGAGAAACAGTGAGCAGGAGAGCATAATTATGCAAAACTAGGGAGAAATAGGGAGCAGGAGAAGATACACAAGCAAGCTAAACAGAAATAGAGATGTCTTCTCAACATTTGTTTTGATGACATCGTGGCGCAGTGGAATAGTGCTTGATTGTAAAAGCGATGTTCAAAAGTTGGAATCCACGTGGGGTAATGATTATATTGAATTTGTTTGTCTCCTCCGCTATGTTAGAACAAAACGCAGCGTTTAGTTCCGCCACTCAACCCGCAATATATGGATTTCAGGCGGAAATTAGAGAACCGAGTGTATTAAAATTAGGTTCTCAGTGCTAAAAGGAATATTCGATTAGAATTTTAGTTTCTTTCATATTTTTTTTCTTTAGGGATAGTATTTGCGAGAATCTGAAGTTATAAGATTGAAGTTATTCGACAATTGACTCATTTTTACTGTAAATTATATTGTAAGTTATATTGTATAATATTGATTAAGAATAAATGTTTTTGTAACTGATTTCAGGCTTTTTTTTGACATACCCATTAGTTATAATTATTATACAAGAATTGTGAACATCTAGTTAATAATGAAATCAAAAATATTTTAGTACTAATATATTGTTTAGTGCTTGTAACGCTGATTACCAAAAACATTTATTAGCACTTCAAAATATCAAAAAATATTTAATAAATAGGATTGCTCTTGTCAAACGATTCTTTTAAATATTCTTTAGGTAGCAGACTTTTATAAAAATCTTTCTACAGAGATGCTAACAACATAAATAAGTTGTAACAACTGTATAAGAATATCAACGTAGTATACAACACTAGTAACACATGGCTTAGTGATTAAAGCGCTTAGACGGTATCCAATAGACGCAGGTTCGAATCCCATTGCATACAAATATTTATACGTCATCAAAAAACATTTATATGCATCTGAAATTAAATAATAAAAAATAAAACAACAATATAAATATAATAAACAGTTTATTCTCGACATGAAACTATAAACATTAATTATAAGTGCATTAGAGCTCAGCCTGAGGAAGTAAACGAACACAGTCGATGGGGAAAGCGCACACTACACTTATACATACATATACACAACTATTACAGAGTACAACTATTATGTTATATTTCTATAAACTTTATACAAGAAATGGCCAATCAATATTTAATTAAAGATCTTAACTTATACTTATTAGGAGAAAAAATATTTGACTTTTTTTTGAAATTTTAAAGTATTAAAACACACACTTAGGAAACGAAAAACATACTTAGAAAACGGCGGCCTTGAACTCCGCGGACTCGAACCCGCGCCTCGAGTATTCCGTCCTCACGCTCTGACCACTAAGCCATGTTCTATATCCGGCTGGGTGTCGTTCTTATACGCTTATTACAACTTATTTACAAGCCGTTAAGAGTCTTCTGTAGAGAAATTTTTATAAAATTTCTGTTACCCAAAGAATATTTCAAAAGAACAATCATTTGGCAAGCGAATGTTATTTATTCAATATTTTTTTTGTAGTTTGAAAGTATTAAGGTCCGAGTCCCGCTGCGTTCAAATTTTTTTATATGTTTTCTAAATAAATAATTATCAATTCATTTTCATTATGTATGTTCTTACAAAAAGAAAACTCCTTAAAAAGCACTAGTGAATTTCATTCAATTTCTTAATTCTTAAAACTAGAGAAACCACTAGAAATACAACTTTAAAACCTAGAAATTCTAATTGTAAAATCTATACATGAAAACAACAAAAATTAAAAATATCACCGATATCACTCGTTACCTTACGCACTAAAACTATAGACACTGACAGATATGCTAATAAAAAGCAGCATACTCGTTAAATAATCATTTTATTAAAGGCTCAAACCATTGTAAATCTTATGGTACTCTCTAGTAAAATTAAAATAGAAACTGAATTACGAATAACTCAAAACTACCGTCAGATCTTTAACCAAATTTAATTGGGACCACATCAGAAGCACTATCATAAGAAAATATATGTACAGTAAGGTGTGAATGTTCATCTCCTACATTTAGGGTCCACCACATTGTAGATACAATACTACGAAACCGTACAATATAATATCAACTCGGGCATGTCTACGGTTTAGTGTGCAGGACTAGTATTCGATTCCCGGGATTTTTAACCGTTCTGTATTACGCACCGATGACGTATTATCTAGTAGTACTAAATACTATTACATCGTTGCCGATCTTCCATATTTCATTCATAAAAAATATTCTTGACAGATATCTCTTTCTCTTTCACGCACGTGTCTATTGTTTATAATAAAATAATCACATTACTCTGAAGAGGATTTAGATGGGGTTTTAGACAGTCATGTTATCTGAATTCCTATTAAATTATTTAAAAAAAAACAACTAATGCTACTGCATACTCTTAAAAACTTACTTATAATTTATAAGCGATAATGGTAATCGCAGATAGAATTCATTCGTTTTAGATCCTCATCGTTAGAAACACGTTTTAGTTACACTTTTTAACATAACTATTCTGCTCTATTAATATTCTTTACATAAATAGTCCATAAACTAAGTTTCAGATTCTGTGTTTTGCTTTTTAACACTATAATAGTATAAAGTAATAACCACTTCAAAATTCACTCGACAATAATTATAACTCATACAAATCACGTTAGTATCAGTATGTTAACTTTCTGAAATTTCAACAGTAATAATAATTTTGACTAACACAAACTGTGAAATTGAACAAAAATAATGTAAACAAGCAAAACCCAGTCGCATGTTGACCTTGACATTTAAAAGACAACTAACTTACACAGATAATTAAAAATCGATAAGTAGGTTATTTATATTAATTAATTATTTTAAATAATTACTTATTATTAAAAATAATTACAAGATATTTTTTTTATTTAATACTTTTATGATAAAAATCTATTAAAATCAGTTAGATATTAATGTTATCTTTTAAAACGTTTACCTCAAAGTGAAAGAGCGAGAAAACGAATGGGTTTTCTCGCTCGTTCATCGTCATCCTCGTTCATCCTCGTTCATTATCGAGGTGACAACAAACGAACTCATATTCATTTTATTTATTTTGTAATACTTTAACATTTTGGTAATTATTTTTTTATTATCAAATATCATGTAAGAAATATTATCGAAAATAATTATTATTGTTTGTGCAATTTATTATGCACTTATTTGACCGTTTAAGCAATATTTTCATTTAAAAGAAATTGGCGGGAAAGACAAAGAAGGCGACGCGACGGACAACAGAGTTAAATGCTACTTGCTACCATTTTAAGTTACAATATTTGGATAAATTATTTCGAAAAAGTAACTACTAGATTATTTATAGCCGCAATATGAATAAAGTAATTTTAAAAAATTATCGACGATAATTATAAATATCGATCATTTAAAGTCGATTTAGCTTGATGTTAATTTTATGTAATGACTTTCTTACAGATATATCTAATTTTCAATTGCTTTTATAAATAAATATTGAAATAATAAACCCACAAATACATTTACACGTAAAATTGAGATAGCTAGACAATTTTAAATTAAGTTTTCATTATCGAAAAAATTCAATTAAGAAGGACCTTGACCATGACGGAATGAAATAGCATAATGTAAGAAGGAGATAGCATATTAAGAATAACCTTGACCGTGAAAGAAAGAAATGGCATAGTCATAACAAATATTTTATTTTTTATATTTATGTTGCTTTTTATATTGAATAAAGATTAATTATTGAACGAAAAATATAATTTAGACTTTTAGATCAGATCATAAAATATTTTAAAATTTCTTAATAGACATTATTTTACTCTAATTGTAATAAATGTGTGTATTTTGCTGAAATAGGTCATCCTTAGCGGAAATAGGAATGCCAATATTTAGAATTTTTGGTTAGAGTTCTTAAGTGTCGTCAGTCGTGCACCGTGCATCGGTTAGTAACTGAAGTACTTATACTTACGCGTTGTTCGTTCTGTGACTTTTTCGAATTATCCTTAGTTTTATTATTTTATTTCATTTCTTTTAAATTATTGTTGTTGTTTTGTGTTAGTATTTAATTTATTTTCGTCATACGAAATTGGACAAGTGTATTTTTTTCTTATTTAGATTCTTTATTTTTTAATAATGGCGCGTGTTCAGTATACTTCTGCAGAATACACTGATATGATTTTGATTTATGGAGAATGTCATCAAAATGGTGCTCTGGCAGTACGAACATATCGGGAAAGGTATGGGTCTACTCGTAGATGCCCTTCAGATAGTCGTACATTTGTAATGGCGGTACAAAGAGTACGCGAAAATTAAACCGTAGTCCCAGGTCAAGATCGTGCTCCGCCACGAGAACTACCAGTGAATCGAGAAATTGAAATTTTAAATTATTTCAATAGAAAACCGACGTCCAGTTTACGTAGAGCAGCTAATCATTTTCGAATAAGCCATAATACCGTTCGCAAAGTATTAACGCGAAACAAGCGTCGGCCATTTAAATACGCGAAAGTTCAAGCGTTGTTAGGGCGGGATAAGCCTGTTAGACTAGCATATTGTGAGTGGCTACTGGACAATGTACAGAGAGACCCAGATTTCTTATCGAATATCCTATGGACCGACGAAAGTACATTTACGCGCAATGGAATTTGGAACACGCAGAATTTTAGATACTGGCATGAAGAAAATCCACATTTGAGTAGAGAACCTGCACATCAATACCGATTTGCCATAAATGTGTGGGCTGGTATTCATAATAATGAAATAATAGGCCCAGTTTTTATTGACGGCAATTTAAACTCTACCAAATTTCTGCAACTTATACGTGGACCTATAACAGATTATATCGACCAGATTCCCTTAGACGCGTATCAAAGATTATGGTTCCAGTTAGATGGGGCACCTGCATATTCTGGGGTGCTTGCGAGGAACGCACTCACAAGTATGTTTGGGCACAAATGGATCGGTCGATATGGACCTCGCCGGTGGCCTGCTCGTTCCCCAGATCTTACACCACTTGATTTTTTTTTATGGGGAAAAATAAAAAATGATGTCTACGCTACAGATGTCCATACCGAAGACGAGCTCCGAGTAAGAATTACGCGTGCTTTTGAAAAACTCAAAAATTTAGCCGCGCGGGGAGATTTACTAGGCAGACTGAGACTCAATATGTTTCGCAGATGTCATTTATGCATCGAGAAGCAAGGTGGACATTTTGAAAACTTAAAAGTTTAAAGTAAGTGGAATAATAAATGTGAGTTTGTGTAAAATTAAAAACAGTGTTACGTTGTATTAACATCTACTTACCTACCACGATTTCCTCAATGAGACGGCGTGCGACGTTGCCGCTCTGACAGGTTAGTGTCCTCTTGCGTCATACGTAATAAATGGCGTTTGATTTTGTAACGAATATTTTATTATTTATTTTGTTCGAAAAAAACACTTTTTCATTTTTAGTAAAAACTTATTTTATAATCGTATCGTTTTTACAAGGAGTACTCAAAATGGTGTTTTCATTTATTGTAAGGCAAGTTTTCACACCCTGTATATGTAAATCTCAACTCTGTGGTATCACCACCATTAATACCACTTTCTCCACGACTACCCTCATTCTTTGTAGGGAACTATTATATATAATAATTATTTTTTTTTAACTTCACACTATAACCCGCATATAACAGGATAGGCAGAAGGAACCTGAGAACCTAGTGTTAAGACACTCTTTCAACAATTCCGTTCCCCACCCAAGAAATAAAAATACTAAATTTTACATTTCCTGGAGTGGGGATCGAACCCACAACCTGTCGCAGTACAGTCGCACGCTTGTGCTCTGCGCCACGACAGGCGTTAACTCTAAATTGACTCTAGAATGAAGAGGTCCAGGTGCTACGGCAGGATTACAGCCAACATACACTGCCACTCAGGAGATGATTTAAATACCCACGTATCACGTG
>JAKGSA010001857.1:8540-33964 GCA_033558755.1 Philaethria dido | reverse complement strand
TATATTTTAAACCAACCTTCTTCTTCTTGCCCTTATCCTATTATTTAGAGTTAGGACTTCTTGCTCTTCTGCGCCACGATGTGTGATCTTCTGGTACTGTGTGGTTTCGTAGGAATTTCCTTCCACAAGCCAAAAAGGCCTACTTGCGGCAGTGTTTCCAGGTCGATACAACATGAGTACCTTCAAAAGCGCATTTATCTCTTAAAGCTCCTCTGGTGTTTTGCAGGGTCGTGGGCGGCTGTGATCACTTACCATCAGGTGACACAAACTCTTATTTGCCTTGTTCTTCATAAAATAAAATAAAACTCCTGGATTGTCAGTCTTGTCTAGCGATAGTAGACCACCTTGTCAAAGACGGGCGAAATATAGATATTTAAAATAAGCTATGTAGTCTTCGTCTCTTCTTTTAATATGTCCATACCAAAAAGGAAGAGGTTTGTAAGTAGATTATTTTTTTATATATTACTGCCTAACTTTCTACTGGGTGGATGAATTTTAATGGTTCTTTGTTATAGCTAGTGCTTGTTGGTAGCTAGTGCTTGTGATATTTTCCCATTTAAATTTTGGTTTAGTGAATATTATTCGAAGTCAGTTTACTTTTTTATTAAAATTTTAATTATTATTTTCTTAATCAGTATTAAAATAATATTTTAAATTCAAGGTGAAATAATGGTTGCAAAATTGGCTTTTCATACACTATAAGTTCCTTGCTCATAATCTTATAAATTACTGAATCCCATATTTTCCCGTTTTCGTAGAAATTTTGAGAAGTCCTCTCTTAGTGCTCCTGTCTACTCCCCAAGGAGCCTACATGCTAAATATCAGCTTTCTATGGGCAGTAGTTTCGACTGCACTAACTGTACTGTGTGTGTGTGTAGTTGTTTGTCAGTCGTTTAGTAACGCAAGAGATTTAATTAATAATTATTTAGGTTCTTTCTTAGGTACTTCATGTCTTCACGAGTTAATCAGCTTCATTTTTTTTCTGCACAGCAGGGTACTCATAGGGAATCTAGTGTCAAGACAAATTCTACCCGTAATCAAGACATTGTCTGTCAAGTGGCGGAACTCAACGCCGTGTTTTGTCTTACTTGACCAGGAAATGTAAGTAATTTTAATCATTCCTCATAATACTTAATCAAACTACTGCTCATAGACTCAAACATCAAGAGCTTCTTACATTAACATTATCAAAATACGCAGAGATAACTAAGCCACTCTGTTCTCTAGCTTCCAAGTATTCATCGAATTCAATATATTTTATACGTCACCTAAATCAATACCCATGAATAAAAACTACGCACTTTATCTAAGCAGATAATGAAAGTGCCTATAAATGCGTAATGTAAACTATGCGAATAGGACGAAAAACATATATTTTTCCTTCACTCTTTATTCCTTGTAGAGTGGTAGTGGGAAAGAACCTAGTGTCAAAACATTCTGTTACCGATTTCCGTCCAAATTTAAGACATTGCATGTCTCAGTGAGGAAACTCCAAGTTGTCATTTGTCTTACCAGACTAGAGAAATGATAATTTAATAATTCCGGCAAGTCATAGTTAAACTTATAACCAATTGTGCTTAAAGTCAGGTGCTATCCCATTACACCACGATGGTCTAAAATATACATACACGAAAAGGAAAACATATATTTAGGAATATTTTGGACGTTAATCTAAGGAAATCCGATATTCTCAATTTTTACAAGTATTAAATGAAGTGCGTATAAAGTATTCGGAAATAAATTTTTGGAACCCAACGTATCGAACACTTTAGTAATTCGTGGTCACTACCTGTGATGACTATAGATGTATTTAACTAATATACTATTATACTAATGCAAAATTTACTTCCAGATTTATTCCACTTCTTACAATAGCTCTCGGTCTAGTTTTTACACCGTTTTAGGAGCCACTTCCACGTATTAGTATAATCTGTCGCTTTTATACCATTATAAATTAAGTCAACTACATAGATGTATAATTTCTGTACCTACCTTTTTTATACACCCAACACTAAAATATGCACGATTATTCTGAATAAAGCAGTTTCATTTAAAAAAGTAACACTACATTTTTCTTCACATAAAAATAATAACCAAAGTGTTGTATATAGATTTATGATACTTTTTTTTGATTTTTTGCCAAAAACCTTGGAGTATCCTCCCAAAGTTTGCGACCTGCCAACTGAGACACGTTGGCGCTTGTAGCTTTAATATCTGACCCCTACTAATGTACTCAGTATCTTTTATTATGTCTGAAATATTTTTGTAATAAATATTTATATGTTATTTATTATTTTTGAATTAAGCGGCATGAAGAACTATTTCATAAATAATAAATCCCAGTTCCTATTTTAATTTAATATTTGCTAAATTCATTTTTGGCTTTCCAAGCTATGTAACGGTTGGCAGACTACGAATAAACATATACGTATATATGTGTGTATTGACTCACATTTGATAGATACTCACTTACTTACTTAACTTCACGCTTTATCACCAGCGGGGTAGTCAAAGAGAACGGAGCGCCAAACTGTAGCGTGCTTGCGTGCTCATGCTTTTTACGTGATTTTACTCCAGTATAATTGGTACTGTGTTCTCGACGGTCAATCGAGGTCTCCCCTTACCTCTCTTACCGCTCACCTTTGCTTCATATATCTTTCTAAGTCTCATTTTATAGATTACATTACAAATATATGACTGAGAACGGATCGTCTTAACTACACTAAATTTTGGCTATCATGTAAAATGTGAAAAAATAGAAAGAGAATTACTTATAAATAAATATGTAGGTTACTTTTAATTCAATTATATTATTTTTAGTTTCAACTTGTATTTTTCATACTCTCCGTGACTTTACTGGCATACTGAACCATGCAAAAATATTTTTATTCTACTCACAGATATTTTATTACCTTATACAATACAATATATAAACGGGGGTATAAGCAGTGGGACAGCGTCTGGTTTAAACGCGATTGGTTGTGGGTTCTATTCTTATTCGGGGAATAATTATATTTAAATTATCGACATTTATACGCTCTAGTAATATAAGGTGCGGTGTTAAATTCCGCCATTTAACACGCAATGTCTTGAATTGTGGCAGAAAATCGCGAACGGAGTATTTTGACACTAGGTTCCCTCTACAATGCGGGATAAAGCGTGATTTTGTCTTATAAATATAAAAATAAAATAATATACTATAGAAAAAGTAACACATAGTAGTGGCTTTGTTATTTAAGATTGGAAGCATTCCAAGGATACCTTGCAATTGGATATTTTTGAAATATACGTATATATGAGTATTATTTATGACATATTTTTGTTTTTCGTGGAATTTATCTTTATTCTTTTTGTATTTATTTAAGTGAGACCATCGTGGTGCAGTGAGGCAAAGATAGACTATAAACACGGTTGGTTGTAGGTTCGATCACCACTCGAACGATTATTTTTAAATTATTTTTAATTATCGCACTTATGAGACCAAACGTGGCGTTTAAATCTGCCACCTTACAAGTAATATCTTGAAATCGGGCAGAGCGAATAACAAAATGTCTTAACACTAGATTTTCTGTGTCTACCTTTCTAATTTATTCTATTTTTTTTAACTTCACGCTGTATCCCGCACATAGCGGGGTAGGCAGAGGGAGCCAGAGAATCTAGTGTTAAGGCACTCCATTCTGTTTCAAGATTTCTGTTCCCCACTTTCCGCCAAATTGAGGTTTTGCGTGTTGAGTGGCGGAATTCAACGCCGCGCTTTGCCTTGTTACCAAACCCAAGAAATGAAAATACTAAATTTTACATTTCCTGGAGTGGGAATCGAACCCACAACCTGTCGCGTTTTCAGTCGCACGCTTGTGCCTCTGCGCCACGACAAGCGTCATTACATAAAATGTTTAAAATATTTTATTTAAGTTCACGTTCACAAGCTGTGGCATTTATAATATTAGTAGAATAGTAATTTAAAAAATGGGTTGTGGGTTCGAACCCCATTCGGGGAGCTATTATCGCCACTATGATTTATATATGTATAATAAAACTATAAGTTTCAAGTCAAGCCCACTATATAATTAAACCAATTCGACAAAGTTATTTCGTTCCCCAATTTCAGGCACACCTCGCCTTAGTGTATAAGTGCTGTATAGAACACTTGGCACAGAGTCTTCAAATTAAGATTTTTACAAAAAAAAGAAACTGATTTTAAATAAAATTTATTAAAAAATACAATTATTACGAATAACTCAAAAACGATACGTCAGGTCTTTAATAAACTTCGTGTAGTAATAAAAAATGCGGTTGATTTAAAAACTTCCTTTTAGTGAAGTTGGTTAAAGAAAAAAAAAATAACACAGTAATTAAAGCAGACAACACAATAAAAAAGCGGTCTTATTATTTATTAATTATGGATTTTTTGAGACAATCTTTGGGAAGAAATGTGTAATCATAATAAAATGTGTAATCATAATCACTAAATATTATTTATATGTAAATACGTGAAGCAAAAACTTTGTACTCCATTTTACAATAATCACGTGGACGGAGGAGCATGAAACTTGGCACACGTATAGTTTATATAGAGAAAGAGTGCAGAATGCTAACATTTATCTAAAATAATGCATAAAAAATCTAAATTAACAAAATAAATGTTACACACAATACCATGGTTTGACATTCATGTTTATATAAAGTGACATATACATTGCCAAAGACAACGCGTTGTTAACGCGTCAACGGGTGCGCTCGTTATATATAAAGTGATGTAGTATGTTAGTATATTTTACAATTTTAATTTTCAGTGGGAAGTATTGTAAAAATTTTTCGTTCTCCTCTTTCCGCCCGATTACGAGACATTATATGTTATAAGTGGCGGTACTTAATGCTATACTTTATCCGCCCAAAGCGAAGTTAGCGGATTTTTTCTTTTTTTTAGCTTCACGCTGTATCCCGCATATAGCACGAGGCAGAGGGAACCCGAGAACCTAGTGATAAGACACTCCGTTCCCCAAATAATTTCCGAAATAATTAAGATATTAATATCTCCCCAGTGAAAATCTAACCCAAATCTAAAATAAATCGCATATATTATTGCACATGAGGCAAGAAGAATATTATGATATGTCACCATTTGGTGGCTTCGGTGTCTTAATACTGAGTTCCCTCTGACTATCCTCATAGTGTGTGAATAATCTTCAAAATTAAATTCAATTCAAGGAATTTCCTTTTTTTTACATACATTTATTAAAACCAGCTTCTGTTTAAAGCTAATCTGTGGCTAGAAAATATCGACACGCACATAGTAAATTATGCCTATACAATGAACAAAAGAATTTAAATCTTATTTCCCTCTGCTAAGGTTCAAAATTACTGATTCCCTTCCATTACTCCCCAAACTGATTTCATTTTAGCATAATTTGTGAAAAATAGAGAAAAATATTCATTATAAATGTAAAATGAATGTTCTTTTAATATTGTTATGTGACTTTTGATGTAAGAGGTCAATTAAATTGAAGTAAGATTAGTTGTTAACGATTATTAGAGGTTATTCGTGGCGCAGAGGCACAAGCGTGCGACTGTAAACGCAACAGGTTGTGAGTTCGATTCCCACTTTAGGAAATGTAAAATTTAGTGTTTTCATTTCTTGGGTTTGGTAACAAGGCAAAGCCCGGCGTTGAGTTCCGCCACTCAACACGCAATACCTCAATTCGGCGGAAAGTGGGGAACGGAATTGTTGAAAGAGAATGGAGTGTCTTAACACTAGGTTCTCTGGTTCCCTCTGCCTACCCTGCTATATGTGGGATGCAGCGTGACGTTAAAAAAATTGTAATAATAATATTTAGTATTTTCATTTGCTCGCTATGATATGGAGAAAAGTGTGGAACTTTCCGTCGAATTAATAGAATGGAGTGTCTTAACACTAGGTTCTCAGGATCCTTCTTTGTACCCTGCTATGTGTGGGATATAGCGTGAAGTTAAAAAAAAATCGTGGTTAAGTTGGGCAGTTCCAACTGTTAACGAAGTTGGTTGTGAGTTCAATTTTCCGTACTGATAAGATAAAGATTGCTTTGGGTTTCATCACTTAACACATAATATCTCGATTTCAACTCGAAAGCGGAGAACGAAGTGTCTTGACACAAGATTTTCTCTGACTACCCTACTATGTGGTATAAGTATGAAATTCAAATACAAAACAAATGTTCTTCTATATTGTTATATGTTTTTTGATGTAAGAGGCCAATTAAGTTGAAGTAGAATTAGTTCTTGGTAAAAGCTATTATGGTTAAGTGGAGCAGTTGTAACTTTAAACGTGATTGGTTATATGTTCGATCTCAGCTTCTTATTATATTAATTTTTTTCTTACAATATCTGAAATTCAAAAAATACTAACTTACTTCACGCTTTGTCTCTGGCGAGGTAGTCAGAGAATTCAATAAATTTTGAGCGAAAAGCGGAGAACGGAGTGCGTGGACACTAGATGTTCTCTGATTATCCTGCCATGTAGTATAAGTATAATTCTCTAAATTGATGTAAAAGGTCAATTAAACTATAGTGACGCATTCCTAACTACGAAATCGGTTGTGGGTTCGATTCTCACTCGGGGGGAATGATTATATTTATATTTTTCATGCCTCTGATAAGATAAAGTACGACATTGAGTTCCGCCATTCATCAACATATATCTCGATATCGGACGGAAAGATTAAAACGGAGTGTTTTAACACTAATGAGAACTCTATCAAGTGAATTGGAGTGTCTAAACACTAGATTCTTTCTATCTACCCCCATATAAGGAATACAGACAGCTAAAAAAAGAAAAAGACACTTAACAATTCAGCTGAAATTGGCAAAAAGTCTTTGAATCTTAAGACCATTATCAAAACAATATATTTTTGTTGGAATTGTTTCCAGTATTCGATTAGGGGCTGACGTCAGCGTCTCGTTGTGGATTATTTTTTCTTTTAAAAAACGTTTGTCTTTCCCTTCTTTGTAGTAGGTACTTGTTGTCGATACATTTCAGTTTATTAATGGTTCTTTTTGATGAAGGTCGTGAATTCAATTTACTTTAAAAAATATATTGTAACTTGTGTCAAAAAGCTTCGCACATTTCTGTATAGCTTTTGACATTAGATTCTCCCTAAATAAACTTAGTGTAAAGACACTCCGTTTTCCATTTTACACTCGAATTTGAGTCATTGACACATTAACACATCGTAGCCAAGAGGCACAAGCGTGTGAGTGTAACGCGACAGGTTGTGGGTTCGATTCCCACTTCGGGAAATTAAGTATTTTCATTTTTTTATAAGGCAAAGCGCGGCGTTGAGTCCCGCCAGATCAGCACGCCATGCCTCAATTTGGCGGAAAATGGGGAACGGAATTGTTGAAAAAGAACGGAGTGTTTTAACACTAAGTTCTCAGGTTCCCTCTGTCTACCCTGCTATATGTGGGATACAGCGCGAAGCTAAAAAAATACATTTTATTATAAGCCGAATGGTTTTTTATCTTACTCAAGTGGAGAAAGAAAGAGAATTGAAAATTGTGGCATCACTCCTTATCCTGCATAGAAGGGTAGTCGGAGAAAATGTAGAGTTAATAAACTGCGTTCACCTCTTTCTGCCCAATTTTGAGACATTGTGTTGTTAAGTGGTGAAACTAAACGTAATTTATTATAATGAATATAATAGTTTTCCCCCCAAGTACCCGAGTGGGAATCGAATCCACGACAAATCTCCACGGCAGCCTCAATGAAAATAATTAATATAATAATTCACCCGAGTTGTAATCGAACCTAGAACCACCTTTGCAGACACTGTCCTTGATAGCAAGTAATTGAAATGTCCATTCTATTCTTTACTACATTTCTTCGTTTTTTATTTTTCTAACATCTGCATAAGACAGTTACACTGCTTTGAAATGTCAAACGCGATGTCGCTAAGGAACAGCGTGCCTGATTGGTTTTTATATTCAATACGGTTTTTTTTAGCGGAGAATTTGAATTAATTTTAGTATATTTATTATTTCGAGTGGGAATCGAACTCATATTTATAGTTAAACATCCACTGCGCTACGAAGGCCTCGTGATGAGGGTTTATTATGTAAATAAATTGTTTTATGTTTAACGCATGTCGTGGCGCAGAGGCACAAGCGTGTGACTGTAAACGCGACAGGTTTGTGGGTTCGATTCCCACTCCAGGGAATGTAAAGTTTAGTATTTTCATTTCCTGGGCTTAATAACAAGGCAAAGCGCGGCGTTGAGTCCCGTCACTCAGCACGCAATGCCTCAATTCGGTGGAAAGTGGGGAACGGAGTGTATTAACACTAGGTTCTCGAGTTTCCTCTGCCTACCCTGCTATATGTGGGATACAGCCTGAAGTTAAAAAAAAAATTGAAAGAAAACTACCACAAACTTAATCACTGCACGTATTACTATACTCTACTGCACGAGTATACTGTATCCACTTCCGGAGATTCGTTAAGGTCGATTCAGGCTTAACTACGAGCATCGGTTACCTAAAGGTCACGTAGTATTTCATTGTAACCCCTTATTTGCTATCTTGGAAACAGTCGCTGCTATTGTTATTGAAAACTAGTTTAGTATATAATGACTCAGTGACTAAGCACGGTGGTTGTAGGTTCACATCTCTTGAAGTATCTAAATTCGAAATATTGCGTGTTAAGTGTAGAAACTCAACGTTTTGTATCACCGGAGTGGGGAAATGAAAATAGTTGAATCTGGCTTCACGTTTTAACTCTGGCAGGGTAGTCAGAGTGAAAGGAGCGCAAAACGCTACGGTCCCAGCATACTTGTTTCACCTTGTTCACAGTCATCTACCTCCTCATATACGTAAAATACATGAGGACTCCCCGGAGGATTTCTCCGGGGAGTCCTCATGTATTTTACGTGACCTTCCTCCAGCTTCATTGATACTATGTCCTCGAAGGTCAACCGACGTCTCCCCTACCTTTTTTGCCGCCCACCTTTGCTTCATATATTTTTATTTCCATTCTTTCATCACTCTCGACTTGCTTTGTGTGATGACGATTAAAACGGCGTTGGGCACCACCGTCCAATACGCCGTGTCCACGGCGGTGGGAAGTGGAGAATGAAAATTCAACCGCGTGAAAATCAAACTTACAACTACCGTGTTTATAGTCGGACACTATTTTCTTTCAATCATTTTCCTTCAACTAAAGTTTAAATGCGAAACCGTTTAAAAACTTAAAGAATAAGAAATCAAGAACTTATTTTTCTCAACAATATTATATTAAAAATATTTTATTATTTCATTTGTATTCGTTCCTTTAAGCAGTTGCAACTTCCGGTCTAAATGCAATAAACAAAAAAAGTACTGCACAAAAATAACCGCCTTGATGCATTTTACCGCTTAGAATAGTCATAAAGAACCAAAATAGACACTCCATTCTCTACTTTTTGTTTGAAATGTAGACATTGCATGTTGAGTGGCGGAACTCAACACTGCGGTTTATCTTAAAAACTCTACAATGTATTACTACTTTTTTTTAGCTTCACGCTGTATCCCGCATATAGCAGGATAGGCAGAGGGAACTTGAGAACCTAGTGTTAAGACTCTTCGCTCCCTATCTTCCGCCGGATAAAGGCATTGCGTGCTGAGTGGTGGAACTCAACGCCGCGCTTTGCCATGTTACCAGACCCAGGAAATGAAAATAATAAATATTATTTAAAATTTTCATTTCCTGGAGTGGGAATCGAAAGTATAACCAGTCGTGTACAATCGCACGCTTGTGCCTCTGCGCCGTAACAGGTGTGAGTAGGCGTATTACGACTTATTGATTACGACGTTTACGTAAATTAATAAAACATAGTTTTTCAGGGTATTTCCGGTTCCATACATAGAGATTGTATATATATAAATATATAGGGCAATAAATCAAAAAATCTTATACTCAAATAATTAATATTTTAACAGATAAAGAAAACTAAATTTAAAAAAGCAGCGACATGTAAAATTAATATGAATAATTTATCGCCTGTCGTGTTGCAGAGGCACAAGCATGCGGCTGTAAACGCTACAGGTGGTGGGTTCAATTTCCGCTCCAGGAAATGGAACGTTTCATTTCCTGGGTTTGGTAACAAGGAAAAGCACAGCGTTGAGTTCCGCCACTCAGCACGCAATGCCTCAATTCGGCGGAAAATGGGTAACGGAGTCTTAACATGAGGTTCCCTCTGCCTACCCTGCTATTTGCGGGATACAACGTGAAGCTATGTAAATGTAAAATAATTTAAAAGTTACTCATCAAATTAACAAATGAATGACTGTCGTGGCGCAGAGGCACAAGCATGCGACTGTAACGCGACAGGTTGTGGGTTCGATTCCCACTCTAGGAAATGTCAAAGTTTAGTATTTTTATTTCCTGGGTTTGGTAATAAGGCAAAAGCGCGGCGTTGAGTTCCGCTATTCAGCATGGAATACTTCAAGTCGGCGAAACGGCGTGGCTTTAAAAAACAATTGAATTGAGAATCTCCTTTGAAGTAGGTCAATATTAACAACAATATGCTAAGTTAGTCTATTCATAGTTCTAAGCACGTTACTACTTATAATAGTACGATATAAACTTTAAGTGTACGGTCAAGTTGTGAAGTGAGGACAAAGGTAATTATCTCATGGGACGCTGTCAGAGCATCGGTACATGCGGGCCGTGATTAATGCTTTGGTAACTACGTACTAGTTGTATGAGCTCTATTGATATCATGCTTTTGCTGTATACTGTGGAGAGAATAGAATCGGGAACGGAATTGTTGAAAGAGAATGGAGTGCCTTAACACTAGGTTCTCTGGTTCCCTCTGCCTACCCTGCTATATGCGGGTTACAGCGTGAAGTTAAAAAAATAAATAGAATAATTGTCTGTTTTTTGTCGCTTTTTTCGCAGGCATTTTAATGTCGAAACTTTAAGACATTGCTTGTTGCAACAATTACACGTCCAATCTAAATAAAATTTGAATGGAACCACTTCAGAAACACTACCTATCATATAAAAAAGAATCACCAATATTGATTCATCCAGCAGAAATTTATTACGTACTCACACATAACGCTTTTAACAGTGCGTTGTAGAGAGAACGGATTAATTCTATTGTTTTTACCGCTTTTTCCTCGTAGGCAGAGAGAATCTGGTGTCAAGACACTACGTTCTTCGCTTTTCCCCGATTTCAAGGCGTTGCGTGTTAAATGGCGAAAATATTACAATTAGCTAAAATATATCTAATAATTCTTTTTTTCCATGTTCTTTCTCGCATATACAGGGAATTTTGTGTCAAGATCCCACGATCTTCGACTTTCGAATGATTTCAAGACATTTAGGTTAAAACGGAACTCAACGCCGCGTCTTGTCTTACCAAAACAGGGAGATGTAATTAATTTGATAATAATTTTCTTGAATGAGAATTGAACCCACAACCAACCGTGCATATATTCAGACGTCGTCAAACTATACTTTAAAAAAGTGTATCAAATATTTCTATAACGTATTTTATATTTATATAACGTATTTGTATATAACAAAGCCACTTTTTTCCACCCTTACAGACGGAATACTTTTTTTAGAAAATTATACTAGCGGTGGTTGGAAGTTCGATTTTCATTAGATAAAAAGTAAAAACTCCTTAACATTCCATGGATTCTCATTAAATATACAGAAACGCTTGCTTCCCCCGTCCCAGTCTCCTCTCTCTACCTAACCAAATTCGAAAAGACCTACAAATGCCGCCTTCGAAATACGTGCTAAAAATAAACTAACGATTATTCTAGAGATGCCGAGATCTTTTAATAGATTATAGAGAGATTTCGTTATTATACTTTCTGCACCCACTTTTACCGCGTACAAATTATCTCTAGGTCTTACTTATCTTCATTTTCCCGGTCTAGCACGGCGTTTAACACCGCTATACAACATGTAATGTATCTAAAATAATCCAAAAGTGGAGTATATTATTTATATCTCTTGTTTTCACGCTTCACGCTTTATCCCGCTTTATTCAGCAGAGTTATCAGATTGAACCTAGTGTCAAGACACTCCGTTCGCTACATACCGTCTAAATTCGAGACACTGCGTGTTAAGTGGCGGAACTAAGCGCCGCGCTTTGTCTCAATTCTTTTTTTAATTCTAAATTCTTTAAACATGATATGAGCCTATTATAAATACTCTTAAAATCTCTTCAATATATGCCACATGCGGCTGCGGGGACTTTGATAAAAAAAGATTTGCATACAAAAACGTGATATAAGTTAGCAAACGGTTGCTATTTTGAATTTTTTCCATGTATTTTTATTGGCCATCACAGGTTATTGTATGTACACGATATAATAATAAAATTGTTGTATAAGCTAAATAGTCATATTAGCTGTATTCTGTAGGCCTTTCGTGACACAGAGGCACAAGCACGATAGATTATAGGTTCGATTCTCACTCTGTGTAATGAAAATATAAATTATATTTAGTATTTTCAATTCCTCCCTTTGGTAACAAGGCAAAGCGCAGCGTTGAGTTACGCCACTCAGCACGTAATGCGTCAAATTGATACAAAGTGGGGGACGGAAATGCTAAAAAGAGCGGAGTGTCTCAAGACAAGGTTCCCGTTGACTCCCTCTGACTACCCTGCTATATGTGGGATACATTGTGAGGGTAAAAAAAAGCTAAAACCCGCGAGTTTGTTTGCGGTAAATAAACTTAAATAAGCTTTGCACTTTATTCCTAGCTAAGAACGGAGCACCAAACGCTACGGATTGCGTGGACTATAAATCTTAAAACTCGTTTTTTCCCGTTTTTATGGGAATTTCGAAGAATCCTCTCTTAGTGCTCCTCTACACTCCACAAGGAGTCTTCATGTCAAATTTTCAGCTTTCTATGTCAGTAGTTTCGCGTATACGTTGTTTGTCAGTCACTCAGTGATGCAGGCCTTCTTTTTTATATATAGATTGATTATTGAGTTTCCCAGGGTTTATCTAATTTTAAAAAAATATTAATATATCTTAGCCTAACTGTATTTGAAGATTTTTCAATTTTTACCATTTTTATATATATTTCAGATATATTTTATGCTTTTCAGGATACATTTCCTGTAGTCAGTAGAGAATTTAATGTTGAATATTAAAACTCTCTGTTCTGCACTTTCCGCTCAAAATCAAGACGTTGTCTATCGAATTGCGGAACTCAACATCGCATAAATTACATACTTATTTTAACAATTGCCACATTTATAACTATACCCATATATGAGAGTTAAAACTTTCAAAATCGCTAACGTAGCTTCGAATTGCCAACATTTATTACAACTTGTACCTACTTCAAGTTGCGGAACTAAGTTTTACTTGTTAATAGAATGTATTAAGTATATAGATTTTTTTTTTATTTTTATTACTTTTTAAAAGCTTCTTGACTTAAAGTACTGTTTAGTTAATTGTGTTGTATTGTTTTCGTTTTGTTTTCTCTCGTATCTCTCTCTCTCTCTCTCTCTGGGTAGTCAGAGAGAACATAGTGCTAAGACACTCCGTTCTCTATTTTCTGTCTAAAATAATAGATATTGTGTGTTGAATGGAACTCAACGCCGCGTTTTATCTTGCCAACCCAGAACCAATGCTTATAATGAGATACATAAAAAATATTTAGTTTTGAGTACAACGTACATCATCATATATTTCCTGGCATTTCCTGGAGTGGGAATCGAACCCACAACCTGCCGCGTTTACTGTCGCACGCTTGTGCCTCTGCGCCACGACAGGCGTTAGGCCGCGTTAACTTTTATCACTTAACACGGAATGTCTTGAAACCGGACGGAAGCGCACGGAGTGTCTTAACACTAGGTTCTTTGTGACTATCCTGCTGTGCGTGATAAAGCATGAAGCTTTTTTTTTAATAAGATAAAGTTTATACAATTCAAACATACCCAGACTCTAATAGTTAACGAACTACGTTGTTCGGTGAAACTATGTGGGAGGAATGTTCAAACGTTTTTGGATATTCATGTATGCATTTATAATTTGAGTTATTCTTGTTTTTACCGATTTCACAAAAGGAGTTCTTAATTTGACTGTATGTTTTGTGTGTTACTGCATAAGTTATTACTGAGTGAAACATTTTTGATGGTTCTTTTTTTATATGATAGTTATTTCTCCTGATGTTGTCCCATTTAAATTTATTTAACATCAGCCAAGTAGTTTTTGAGTTATTCGTAATAATCTTATGTTTAAGTACTTATTATTGGAGGTCAGAAAACTTATCGTTCGCTACAAATATTGCGAGACAAATTATAAATAAACATGTTGTTAATACAAAACAATTGAAAGACAAACAAACTATTTATTGCTGAATACAATCATATTGAGATACTACCGATTAGTAAAAGGATTATTTAAAAAAAACAGTTTCACACTGTATCCCGCATAACAGGGCAGTCAGAGAGAATCTAGTCAACTTAGCTACCAGCCTAGTGTCAAGACACTCTATATTCCGCACAAATTCGATAATCTTACTACTTACGTTGAAGTTGGAGTTTCTTCTGTAAAGGTATATACTTACTAAAGCATATACCTTCAAAGAAGAGACTCCTTAGCATTTTATGTATTCATCAATCCGGTGTAGGTAGAGGAGCTAAGAACAGGAGCTAACCTAACCAAAGAAAAGATTCTTCTAATGCACCCTTCAAATGCAATAAAATTTTAAGTTAGTAAATATTTAATTTAACTTTAAATTAAATATTTACTAACTTATAAGGAAAATGGAAAATAATTAAACAAGCAAACAAAGAGACTAAACTCTACCTAATTCCAAGAGAGAAACTTCTCTAAGGTACATGTATTATTTATTATTGGGCCTAAACAGGACTTGGACCCCAATTTATGAACGCTACAGCACATAAAACAAATAAACGCTCTTTTGTTTTCTGCTCCAAAAAATTTCCAAAAATAATTAAATATTTGTTACACTGAGGGTGTTCGGACGAGATTATTTTTTTACTATATACCTAAGTGTTAAATTGTACTTTAATATTTTCTTAGTGTCTTTATCATCATTTTTTAATTGAACATCAAAAAATTTAATAAGGACTTAAAAATGACAAAAAATGGACGGAATCAAAAGAAAGTAAAAAAATATAAAAGGATATTAAAAAACATGAACTTGAAAAGTACAAGAACAAGTGTGTATATGTCACCCCATTAAATATAATTATTCATCTATACTTTCATTATAAGAAGTTGAGGCAATCGTACAATGTACAATGTGACAGCGTCCTATTGTAAAGGTGATGGTAGTGGATTTGAACCCCCATTCGGGTGACTAATTAAATAGTATAATTTATTTGTATTTTCCTAATTTGGTAAGACAAAAGTGGATTTGAATTCTGTCACTCTATATACCGTGTCTCGTATTCAGACGGAAAACGGGCAACAGTGTTGCGGATCCTTTCTTTATTTACACGATACACATATAAAATCAAAAAAGGTTCAAATAGGCTATTACAGGCACTCTCTATTCAATTAACGTATAGATATATGTATGAATGTATTGTCAGTCCTACCGGTAGCTACCACCGGCTCGACAGACAGGTCTTCTGAGAAGAGCCGACGAGAAACTCAACAGTTGTTCTTTTCAAATATATTTACAATAATTGTAAATTACAATCATTTTTTCATAACTATGATGAGCTTCCCGATCGAGCACCAACATGGATAATATTCATGGACAGAATAATATAAATTTCTCAATATATGTTTCTAGATTTATATCACCCCTAAGCGATTGTTTCCACCATACTTTAATTATAAGGCAGCCATATAATTTGTTGACATACCTTCATTGTGCCCTCTTCGAGTTATCAGCGTCATTTATCTACGTACCTTTTGTTTCTGACTAAAATAGTGACTGATTGTGGAGATACAGGTAATAGCTATTTGAATTGTTACGTCTTATATTACTACGTGATGGGTATTTTTAGATTAAGATTATGTAGAGGCAAGAGAGATAACCTCTGCCTACCTCTGTTGACCTTCGAGAACAGTGTCAATTATACTGAATATATGTAAATATGTATGGAGATGACATAGCCGTTGGTGATCCGTTCTCTCTGACGACCCCGCTAGGGATAACACGTGAAGATTACTAAGGTGATATAGTTGGATGATTGGTCATAAATGAATGTATCATGGAGAACAAAGTAGATATTTGTTGTATTTCCTTAACCTTCACTTTTATAAAAAGAGAAGGAAGTCCTTAGCAATCCATAAATTCACCGTACCCATTGCAGAGAAAGGATCTTGAGGATTAGCTGGGATGGTGGTATAAGGAGCCCCTTTAATATGTATAACCGCTTGCTTACACTATACAAGCTCCTCTCTATATATAATCACATTTGAATAGATTCTGCTAATGCAGATATGAACCTACTATCTAACCAACTATAATTTTATATGGTGGTAGGAGGTTCGTCCTCCGTCTGGCTCGCGACCACTATCATGTCAAAGACGAACCGCCAAATATCTTATGATGTGTTCCGGTTCGATTCTAGGTTGGCAACGCATCTAGTACATCTCTTGTGTTGTAGATGTTCATGGGCGAAGGTAACCACTTACCATCAGGCGGTCCTTCTGCTCGTTTGCCATCCGGTATCCATAAAAAAAAAAAAAAAAAAAAAAAAAAAAAAAAAAAAAAAAAAAAAAAAAACACACAATAATCTGTCCTGAATCGTTGTTTAATTTATGAATTTTAGTTTACAAGTATGAAACATTACTGCCGCGCTTATAGGCCAGGCCATTTAACGCTTTTCAGTCATAAAACGCTTAAAACCTCCTAAATATTTCTTCTTTTAAGCGATAAAAGTATATATTTTATCATTTTGACAGTAATTTCGTAGATATTCCTATTAGACTTACGTTAGAGGGCCGTTATGATAGCGGTCCAAGTGATAAGAATCAAGCGGAATAATATTTGTGAGAAAGTGTTACTATAACTTAAGAGGCTAATTATTTATTAAGGCTTATTGTCATTTGAAATATTTTTTATTTGGATTTATTATTATTTATATTTAAAATATATAATTTGTGAGTATCCAATATATAAAGCTGAGAAAATATTTCTAGGTTTTTTTCGTTTAGTTTGACCAAGGATGCTAAAAATAAAAATAAAATTCTGGATGCGCTATGACAGCAATCAAATTAAATAAATCAAAAGAAAAATAATTACATATTGTTTATTATGGATTTAATATTATTATTATTATGTTCAATTCAGAATTGTAGGTTTATATTTTTAGAGATTGATTTTATGTTATTAATATACTTTAATAACGAGATTGGATTCTTACAGTCATGAGAAAAAATGTTCGTCATTTTCAGCTTTCAATTTCACGCTCTAGGAGCATAGGTAGAGGCCAGCGGAGTTCACAGAAAATAGGGGCCTTGATAGTGGCAGTCGAGGAGAGGGGGAGAAGGAGCACCGTGAGGTTTTATAGGTATACGAACGACCTACATCTCTACATCTGCCGATTCGAAGGCCCAAATAACTTGTCCAAGTCCCCAATCGGGCGGATATCCGTATCAGAATTTCCTCATGTAAAATAAAAAAGAGTGGATAATTAGAAAGAATAAAGCTTCAAACGCTATATTCCTGCATGCTTTCACGTCTACTTCAGTCATTAACCTCTTTGCTCATGTCTTTTGGGATGTTCGTGATATTACCGTGACCATTCCAGTTTCATAGCCACTTTTAACTCTTTAGTTTTTATAATATCAATACGCTAGTGACTTAAACCAAAGTCGTATCCTATAACAGCTGGATCATTAACGTGCCGACGATTGGTATCAATTATTACCCGCCAGCTCCAAGCACCCCGTAATTTAGGCAATAATCATGATGATAATGTACGTAATATTATGATGTAAATAGAATTGTCAAGATCTGTACATTGTCTGGATTGTTGTGAATTATTTTTTTTTAGGTCATTTTGGCATAGTGGAACAGTGTATGTAAAACGCAGCGTTAAGTCCCGCCACTCGACGTTCCCGTCTTGATTTTGAGCGGAAAGTAGAGAATAGAGAGTCTTGACTCTTTTCCCTGCATACCCTACTGCAGCAGGATATATATGCAGGAAAAACATAAACTTCAGTTTTATGTTTTTCCTCATTTCATATAAGATTCTTTTGTTTTTTTTTGCGTTGACTGAATTCACAATTATTAAGAAATAGATAGAGAGACTTAGAATGAAGTAGGTATTTAGACATTGAGTATTGGGCGGTGGAAGCCAATTAGACATTAGCACAATGTTGTATATGTTCGCTAAACAATACGTAATGTCTCGATATCGGAAAGTGAAAAACAGAGTGTCTTGACACTAGGTTCTCTGTGATTAGCATGTTATACGAGATAAAGCGTGAAGCTAAAAAAAAGATTTAATCGTAATAATCGAATGAAATCAAAAACAGATATAACCGTGGGAACAACAGCCTCAATATAAACGAATTACCTAATAAAACAAATTTGTTACATTTCTGTAATTTCGTTTTTGAAATAATCCCTTTAGATTATCATTTATGAATCTAGAAAATGTTAGCTTATGTAATTTCACATACATTTTCCATATAGTGTATTACGTAAGAAGAAAAAATCTTTCCTCTTGCTCTGGTGAGGTCTTTACCCACGGCGTTAATTTCCGTCATTTAACATATTACAAAAAAAACATGATTTTAATTTTTTGTCACGTTAGGATTTAAAACAACGATCTTTACAGGCTTTGATTAAAACAAGAATATACATTAAAATATAATTTAAAAAAATCATTTGGTAACAAGGCAAAGCGCGGCGTTGAGTTCCGCCACTCAACACGCAATGCCTCAATTTGGCGGAAAGTGTGGAACGGAATTGTTGTAAGAGAACGCAGTGTCTTAACACTAGGTTCTCAGGTTCCCTCTGCCTACCCTGCTATATGCGGGATACAGCGTGAAGTTAAAAAAAAAGGAATCATTTTTTTTCAAAGAAGTAAAATGTACGAATTTATATTGACGTTTCCCCAAAATTAACATTTTTTAAATAAGTCACTATAATTCTAAAGGTGTGATATGTCAATGTTTCGCATTCTTGCTGAAAGGAGAGAACGGTATGTTTTTACAGTAGGTTCTATTGTCTCTTCCTACCCTGCTCTGGTGAAGTATAATAGTATTGTAACAATATAATAAAATATAATATATAGCTTGGTAACAAGGCAAAGCGCGGCGTTGAATTACGCCAATCACCACGCAATGCCTCAATTTGGCGGAAAGATGGGAACGGAGAGTCTTAACACTAGGTTCTCAGGTTCCCTCTGCCTACCCTGCTATATGCGGGGTGCAGCGTGAAGCTATATATGTAATGTTCTGTATACCCCACAGTCGAATTCGATCTTAGAATTTCAAAATCAAAATCCTAGCAAACTTATTTTAATATATATTTTAAACTATTATTCGTGAACAAAGTCGCAAAACATAACTTGTTCTCCATATAAATGGCACATTTAAGTTTTCATTGTACAATTTGGTATTTATCGAGGTAAGGGTAAGTATGGTTAATACTTACCTGTATTTAGCTATCGTGGGTTAAACCTCAGTTATGTACCTCCTTAGTTAACTTGGCTATCA
This sequence comes from Philaethria dido, assembly GCA_033558755.1. Taxonomy (NCBI): domain Eukaryota; kingdom Metazoa; phylum Arthropoda; class Insecta; order Lepidoptera; family Nymphalidae; genus Philaethria; species Philaethria dido. The sequence continues at coordinate 14,330 of JAKGSA010001857.1, read as the reverse complement.
AATATTATAATATAATAGGAACTTATTGTGCGCTCTGAGCTATTGAATTGGATTGAATTATTTGATTTTGTTAACCGATTTCAAAAAAGGACGTTTTCAATTCAACTGTGATGTTGTTATTAGCAAATGAACAATACTTATATATGATGTGAATGAAAAGGGAGAAAAACGTAGAAAATTGTGATATTTTTATTCTTTTCCCCAGTTTTCGCCTAGCTCGTAAATTGCCATATAGATGCCAGGCTGCAGAACTTAACGCTGTGCTTTGTCTAACCAAACAGGAAACCTGGTTTATATAACACCAGGACAACCAAAATCTAATTGGCTAGAGTGCTTGATTTAAAGAAAAAGCAGGCGTAAAAATCCTTGCATTCCAATTATTATACCTTACAAACAAAACTATATAAGTATAGGTTTCTATAACTAACTAACAAAAAGGAAAACTGACTTCAAATAAAAAACAACATTATTACCAATAACTCAAAAACTTATCCCATTTTAATGAGATTTAAATAGGACCACATTAAAAGCACTAGCTATCATATAAGAAAAACGTCACTATTTTCTGTTTTTCTGCTTTATTCAAATCACAACTCAATTGTAACCATAATTAAGTATTGTTCATTGGAAAAGACAAAATAATCGGCAATTACAAAACATTGAAATTGAGTATTCGACGTTTATCGTCCATTGTTAGGTTACCAAAATGTATAAATCATTAAAAATGGCCCGCTCGGTTATTTTATAGTCCCAAGCCTTTTTCGGTTTTATTGGAAATAATAAACAATGTATATTTGTGGTTCTGTAAATATAAAAAGGTTCACGTTTACGATCTATTAATCTGATTAGATTAGTTATTTTCTTTATGGATTTGTAGAGAGAGTATAGTGTTAAGACACTCTGTCCTCCATTTTCCGACTTCAATTGAGAGATTATGTTTAAAGGTTAAACTTAGCGCCGTGTTTTGTTTTATTAGAGCGGAAAAATCGATTTCCTCGAGTGGGAATCGAATCCACTACCCATTTCTTTTACCGTCAGACGATGTCCGGTTTTGTCTTTGTTTTTCTCCCGTTTTTTTTTAATCAACTGAAGCATTAATATTACATATACATATATACATGTTGAAATTTATTGACATTGAGGAAATTATCACTACCATCCCTACAGCAGTATTCTTATATATTTTATTATCTTTGCCTACCCTGTTAAATCAGGACTTACGTGACTATTTATCTTAATTTTTGACCATAATGATATGTCATTATGGTCAAAAATTAAGGAGAGTAAGAGAATCCTCATTTAGGAGAGTAAGAGAACCTAGAATTAAAACACTCCATTCGCCATTGAGTTCCACCACTCAGCACGCAATGCTTCAGTTCAATAGAAAAAGGGTACGGAAATGTTAAGAGAACAGAGTGTCTTAACACTAGGTTCTCAGGTTCACTCTGCCCACCATGCTACGTGCAGGATACAGCGTGAAGCAAAAAAAACACCTACACTGCTCGACAGGAGGCGGAACGGCTACGCCTTGTCTTACCAAATAGATAAATTAAAATAATTTAAATATAATCATTCCCTGAAATAGGAATCGAACCTACAACCAGTAACATTCACAATTAAACATACGATCTAACCGGTAATAACTTGAATTCATTTCTCAAATAAAAACATTTATATAACCTATCTTAAGCGTCATTCTTACTCAAGAAGTGCTCTCTACAAGATCCTTCCCAAAATATTAATTTTCAAACCATCAAAAAAAAACAAATTACCAAAAGAAACTTTTTTACCTTTTAATTTGCTTAATTCCATCTTTTCGCGAAAAAGTAGAATAATCTAAATCAACTCTAAATTATTATTTAACTTGGTAAAGTAAAATTTTTAAGGCGGTAATTCTTACAAGCTGTTTATTTTTCTCCCAAGAGATGTATTTGCAGGATTTTAGATAGCCAAATGATTTTTTTGAAGATTCCAAAGGAAAGAGGAGGTATTTAGATGATTCTTTTTTTATATGATAGTCTATTGCTTATAATGACCACTGTATTTACATTTAGTTAAGGTCTGAAGAGTAGTTTGTGAGTTATTCGTAATAGTTGTACTTTTAAGGTGAGAAAGAAAGTGACCTCCGAGAACATAGTATCAATGACACTGGAAGGTCACGCAAAAAGCATGAGGACCCCCCGGAGGGCATGCATGAAGAGGTTAATGACTGTGAACGAGGCGAAAGAGGTATGCAGGGACCGTAGCGTTTGGCGCTCCGTTCTCTCTGACTATACCGCTAGGGATAGCGTGAAGCGTGAAGTTAGGTAGGTAGGTTGTACTTTTCAGTGCATTTTATTATAAGCCTGTTTTCTTTTTTTCCATTACTGTAATGGCATTGTTGTAGGATTATAAGTAATGACGTTCTTAATTGATATTAAGTTTTTTATATAAGCTAGCTATTTTGACGTACAGCACTACGTGAAAATAACTGTATAGATATTTTTTTCAGTTTTACGCTGTATTTTGACAATACAGCATCTGAGGCTGGTGAATTTTGATGATTGTCATGTCTTTGGTGATACTCGCAAGTTTCAAACAAATCTATTGGCATATAAATCATGAATCAAGTCAACACGTTTGGTCTCTAGAACGCCACATTGGAACAAAAATACATTTTTAGCTCTATGTTGTATCTCGCAGATAGCAGGTTAGGCAGAGGGAACTTAATGACCTAGTGTTAAGTCACTCCGTTCTGTTAAATTTTTCTTTCCCCACTTTTCGCCGAATTGAGGCATTGCGTCTGGCGCAACTACGGTCTGCTAGTCTATTGATCCTATTTAAGTTTAATTAAGACTTAATGAGTAGGTTTTTTTAAATATTTTAAATAATTGTACAATTTAGTTCATTTTATTTAAAGTTACGCCTGTCATGGCGCAGAGGCACAAGCGTGTGGGTTCGATTCCCACTCCAAAAATTGGAATTTTTCATTTCCTGGGCTTGGTAAGAAAGCGGCGTTGAATTCCGCCACTCAGCACGGAGTATTTTAACTCTAGGTTCTCTCTGCCTATCCTGATATATGCGAGATACAGCGTGAAGCTTTGTATGTGTGTATAATTTTTAAAAATATATTAAATGTCGCTCCAAACTTCTTACCCCTTCATACAATAAATTAGAGTACGTCTCATAAAATGTTAAGGCAAATAAATAACTCGGTGTCAACCGTACTATGATCCTAACCATTTCACACTTGGACGCTTCTGATATGCTGTCTTATGGATAAATCTTTTTGTCTCTTACTTTAAAATTATTAAGGTATATGTAGGTTCAGAATATATTTTCATGTTTCAGCTCCACCCTTGTTCTCGCATGTTAGAGAGAACCTAGTGTCAAGACACTCCATGGATGTTAATCTTTACATATGTATTTTGTGTCTGTATTTCGTGTGGTAGGCAAAGAGAAATTTAGTGACGTTACTCTGTGCGTCGCTTCGTGTCTATGACTAGGGACTCAATGTGGCATTTCACACTGTGCCTACAGTCACGAAAGGAACTCTACCTAACCTTTTTTTTTATTGATAACGGATGGCAAACGAGCAGAAGGACCACCTGATGGTAAGTGGTTACCTTCGCCCATAGACATCTACAACACCAGAAATGTTGTAGATGCGTTACCAACCTAGAGGATACTGATGGAAGGGGGGACAATGTAGTAGTCCGCTATTGGAACCACCACATTTTGGGGAAAGGATGGGTGGGAAAGGGGAAAATCTGGCTTACATACGATGATTACAATTTAAAGGAATATTTTTATACTTTACACCTTTTCCTGCATAATAGAGTGAGAGAGAACGTAGTGTCATGATACTCAAAATATATATAAAAGGTGAGGCTGCCTATTTCTGTGAAAACTCCTGTAACTTATAGAGAATCAAAAGCTTTACATCAATTTTCTGGGACAATGAAATAAGGTTAGATCCTAAGACAAATAAATCTCCATATATTTTTAACCGACTTCAAAAACAGGTGGTTATTTATTCTATTGTATTTTCTTTATGAGTGTTACCGCATACATTTTTACTGGATGAATTTATTTTGATGATTATTTTTTATATGATAGCTAGTACTTCTCATGTGGTCTTATTTAAATTTAATTGAGATCTGAGTAGTTTTGTAGTTATTGATATTAATTTCACTTTTTAGTGCGTTTTCGCCTGTCATGCCGCAAGAGGCACAAGCGTGCGACTGCAAATGCGACAGGTTGTGGGTTCGATTTCCACTCCAGGAAATGGAATTTTTCATTTCCTGGGTTTGGTAACAAGGCAAAGCGCGACTTTGAGTTCCGCCACTCAGCACAGAATGCCTAAATTCGGCGGGCCGATGCCTAAGTGCCTAAGTGGGGAACGGAGTGTTTTAACACTAGGTTCCCTCTGCCTACCCTACTAATGCGGGATACAGCGAGAAGCTATGTAAGTATGTATGTAGTGTGTTTTGTTTGATGTTAGGGTTTTTTTTGTATGTTAAAAGTTAAATTATTACTAATAACTCACCACATAAAAAGCACTAGCTATCAAATACAATAGAATCATCAAAATTGGTTCACCCAGAAAAAATATTTCCAATAATACACATAACAAAATACAGTCGAATTCAGAACCTCCTCTTATTTTTGTCTCTTAAAAAGCTCGGAACTGAAAAAATATGAATATTTTTACGTCCCATTTCATAAAAGGAGGGATTTGACCACAAAATACACTGACGCTAACATAAAAGCGAAGTTAATCCACTAAGCTTATCAAATTACACCGCCCTTACTACCTTAATGCCATAATCTTTAATAGCATTTGAGACATGCATGGTAGAGTCCTATGTCGAAGCTTTTTATGTAAGAAAATCTATGTAATTTGATGCTTGACTTAGCGCAGCGTTGAATTCAGCTACTTTATACGTAAGGTCACAACCTCTAGATTGGCAACGCATCTTCAACAACTCTGGTGTTGTAGATGTTCATGGGCGAAGGAAAACTTACCATCAAGTGGTCCTCCTGCTCGTTTGCCATTCGTTATCTATAAAAAAAAACAAAATGCGGCGTTGAGTTCCGCCACTAAATACAGGATATCTGGAATTTGGGCGGAAAGTGAAGAACTGAGTGTCATTACTTTTTTCAGCGACCATACACTCTGCTATCCTTTTCTTTACTAATTAGATTGATAAAGACATTACCCTACTTTGTGTCACACAGTCAGTTAAAAAGCAAAATCTTCCACTGGAAAATAGAGCCAGTAGTTTTGTTCTTGTATTTATTGGAAGGATTTCAAACGTAGCGTGAATTGAGTATTGTTAAAAGTTTCTCACTCGATCGTTACTTTAGCTATACAAACTATTAAGTGTTCAACTTCACAAATAATGTACGTGGATGTTCCACGCACGTACAGACAAACCAATTTATCTATATATGCATGTATTTTTTTGAAGCTATTGTAACTCATTTCATTTTTTTGAAAAAAAAAAGTTGGTAGGAGGTTCGTCCTCCGTCTGGCTCGCGACCACTATCATGTCAAAGACGAACCGCCAAATATCTTGTGATGTGTTCCGGTTCGATGGCATGTAAGCCAGGGTTTCCCCTTTCCCTCCCATTCTTTCCCAAAAATGTGGTGGTTCCGATAGCGGACTACTACATTATCCTCCCCTTCCGTCTCTATCCTCTAGGTTGGCAACGCATCTACAACATCTATGGTGGTGTAGATGTTCATGGGCGAAGGTACCACTTACCATCAGGTGGTCCTTCTGCTCGTTTGCCATCCGTTATCCA
>JAKGSA010001856.1:0-33990 GCA_033558755.1 Philaethria dido | reverse complement strand
CGCTTGTATTGTAGTCGCTACATTCTCGTGCAGCGAAACATAGGTTATAATCGTACTAAATAAATTTTGACATTTTTCGTAAAATTCCTGCGGGCTATCGGAGCCCTGTGTTAATAAAGCCAAATCGTTATACAACGCGGTTTCATCCCGTTGGTCGGAGAAATTATTAACAAGTGATTTTCGTATGCCAGCCCAGTCTGATGGGATACCATTCGAATTTATCAAGCGGGCTGCGACACCCGTTACTTTATTTAATATTCCGTTAATAAGAGCTATCTCGGTAATTCTATTCGGCGAATCTTGATTAGTAACAAATTCTAGAACTAATTGATCGCACAAATGTATAAATCGAGTTAATACATTGACGTTACCGTCAAATTCCGGCACTAATCTGAGAGCTTTAAAAATATTATCTAAGTCAGCCATTTTAACCTCTAAATTATTTAAAGAAATTTCTCTATTTAAATCTTGATAACTATTCCTATTGCTTACTCTATTCTCTAACCTAACACTCCTAAATTCTCGTGGATGGAAAATTTTGGAAGGATATTATTTAAAGTAGGACTTAAAAGTTAAAGGTGAGCAATTCACTAAAAGAATTTTAATGTACTCACATGAATTTCATTTCGGCTTTCTCGGTGTATCGATTTCTGAAAACTCTTGCTGCAGGCCACGACGTGTAGATTCGGATCCTCGGACGGGGTTTGATAACCACCAGGACAGCTTGCTTATGCTCGGCGTTCCTCGAAGATCCTACCGACTGCGCCAATTATGTCAGTGCCGCAGACAAGTCCCAAAAAAAAACAAAATTCTTACAAGGACTTTATTACTTAAAAGTTAATTAGAAATTAATTTTACAAACTAAATGAAATGACTATCGATTTCGATGGTTGAACAAGAAGTGAAGTCTCGAAGGCGATGCCGTCCTCCGCTGCACCGCGCAGGCCACGTGTGCTGATTCAGGGGCTCGAATTTGATGCTTTTGTTTGTTTCAACTGCGGCACGTTAAGCTGACTCGGCGTCCCACGCTCGTTCTCAGGCTGATGCAATATTTGTTGGTTTTGAGGGAATCCTATGAACTTGCGATTCTCATGGGAATTTCTTACTTAACACGCTAGTGAATATGCAGTTACTGTTATTGTTAAAAAGGGAAAAAAAGCGCCGTTGGTGGACACATCCCATGTTGCTACGTCGTGAAAGTCATGGACATTTCCATGTGAATTATGAAGAATATCGAAATCATCCAGAATGGTTTGAAGATGAATATTTAATGCCAATTCCTATTTTCGATGAACTGTTAAGTTTACTATCAAGACACCTATCAAAACAAGATACTAATATGAGGAAAAGTATCGGGGCATGTGAAAGATTAGCAGTAACACTACAGTAAGTTTAAAGCAGATTTATTTTACTTACACGCTTACATCAAATTAAATTTAAAGTTTACATTCCATCAAAGTGTTCTAACATTTGAGCAATATCGTCCTCGCTTGTTGGTGTAGATGTACGAGAATAAGATGATGTATGTGATGATGGTGTGTATTTCTTAATTACGGCCATAATCTCAGTTCGGGCATCAATTAAACAGTCTTCTTTTATTTTGTCAATAAGTGGTAGCAACGAACGGAAAAATGCGTCATTTCCACGCTCGTCGCGATACTGTGGTTAAACATTATTTCTTTGTATATCTATACTCTCGCGCATGACATTCGATATCTCTTTATTCGATTCCAGAAACATTTGGACTAATGTTTTCTTTTTATTAGACGTGGATGGTTCCGTAACACTAGGGTTGGTATTAACCGAACTGTCGTCATCATCAAAAACATCTTGACTGTCCTCATTGATCATGTTTGACGATGTTGAAGCGTGTTCTGTGTGTTTCTTTTAAAAAAGTAATGCATCATAATGAACATACTTTCGTCGTTTTGAGGCAGCTTGACCGGATTTTGAACATTGCTGCAACTTTAACTCCTTACGAAATTGATCCCTTAAAGATTTCCATTTTGTCATTAACTCAAGTCCTGAAGCAAAGAGATAACTTTTAATTTAAATAATATAATAATACATAATTAATTATTATGTATTTTAATAAAAATAACAACACTCGAGCCTATTTTATATTAAAAAAATATATGATAAAGTATAATTTTTTAATAATAATGTTATTTTTCAGATATCTCGCTTCTAGAACAAGTTATAAACGCCTTCAGAATAAGTACAGAATTTCGAAAAAAACGTTGGTTAAATTAATAAAAGAAACATGTGGAATTATATGGAAAGTGCTAGCACCTAAAGAAATGGCAGCCCCGAACAAAGAAAAAAAAAATATTAACCTTGTAATAATAATATTGTACGCTTACCTTTATCTTTTTTTTCTTTAGAAGTTAGGTCATCCCACTCTGTGAACATAGCACTTCCCACATCGTACCAATACTTGGCCTTAATTTCTCTGTTTCGATACTCGGCCAACTGAACATCGTAAAGAGCAGGTCTCTCTTTCACTTCAAGTATAAACTTTTCAATATCAAACATTGTACTTTTGTTCAAAAAGCTTCTCGAAATTGACGTCCTTGTATAACGAGAGGCAACGCTGAAATGACGCTGCGTTTGACAGCGCGCCCGCTGCGCGCTCGTCGCGAGAACGCGGCGGGCCCGCTGCTAGTCGCGGCCGGCTAGCAACGATGTAATGACGTTTCGCGCGCTCGTTGCCACTCGTCGCATCGCGGCGATAATATCGCCGTGTGGAGACGGTTCCATATAGAGAATGTATAGAAATACGTGGCACGACGATAATATCACCGCGATTCTCTCGCTCGTGGAGTCAGCGCTTTAGGTAAGCCAAAAAGTTCGTCGGCTTTTTTACCCGATTTTAAAGACCCTTATTTATTTATTTATTTAGATCCACCAGTGATGATTACAATACAAATTACAAAATAGAAATAATACAGATTAAAACTTCAAGCTAAATGCATCATCTATTAAGGTGGATACAGCATGCATTAATATAATAATTTCAACGTTCTAATAATAATTTAAAATAAACACAAAATGAAAAACAGAAATAATACAAAATATTGAAGTTAGATTACAATACACAGAATACAATGTCGAATTACACTTTATCAAATTAAAAATCGAAATGAATTATTAAATAAAAATGTCAAATTGGTAAACAAAATATAAACAATATAAAATACAGAACAAATATTAAATTAAACATAATATGTATGCATAACATAGTATGCAGACACCACTATTTTTATTCAATGATATATTGACCGTTTTGTTCGATAACCTTCGCCCATCGCCTCCGTAGACTCATGATTCCTTTCTCCCAGAACGTCTTGTCCTTCTCGTCGAAATACTGAGTGAAGTGATTTTTTATAGTCTCCAAAGATTCAAATGTTGTGCCATCAAAGGAGTTCTGGAGAGACCTGAACAAGTGATAATCAGATGGTGCGAGGTCGGGACTATAAGCTGGGTGCGGCAGCACATCAAAGTCAAACTCCGCCAATTTTTGCCGGGTGGCCAAACTTTTGTGTGGTTTCGCATTATCATGTTGAAAAGTGACGCCCTACCTGTTTGACAATTTCGAGCGCTTCGTTGCTACTGCAGCCTTCAAATCTTCGAGTTGTCTGCAGTAGGTGACGGAGTTGATCGTCTGACCCATTGGAAGCAGCTCAAAGTACACGACGCCCTTACAGTACCACCAGCAGCTCACCATAATCTTCTTCTGATGAATTTCCGGTTTAGGGATAGCTGTGGCCTGAGAACCTCTGCGGACCCAACTTCTTTTCTGTGTTACGTCTCTGTAGAGTAACCATTTTTCATCGCCGTTTATCAATCTCCTTAGAAATAGCGCATTCGAGTTCTTCCGGAAGAGTGCGTAACAAGTATCGACTCGCCTTTCAGTCGTGTGTTAGCCAGATATACCGCTTGCACGAGAAACCTGCATCATGGAGGCAATTCCAAACGGTTCCGTGGGAGACTCCCGTTACATCTTTAACTTCTTTTATGCTCAAACCTGGGTTCGAAGTAACCAGGCTTATGACTTCATCGGTCTCCACAACATTGGGTCGTCCTGACCTCGGTTCATCTTCGAAATTGAAGTTTCCAGCTTTGAAACGGGCGAATTGCTTTTCGACAGTGGATTTGTGTACTGCGTTTTCGCCGTAGACTGCATATATCCTCCGGGTTGTTTGCGCTGCACTAATGCCTTCACGGTAGGAGAACAACATAATGTGTCGAAAATGCGTATTTTTGTCCTCCATTGCAAACAGCTGCCAATTCCGCAAACGAAACGGTAAAGTTGCAGCAGAGCGCGGGAATCTCAAAAATGTGGTCCCAGAAACCTGACAAACTTTTTGACTTACCTAATAGAATAACAACCTAACTCATTAAAACCAAAACCAAAGTGACCAACGTCATCGTGGTTAGCTTTGAAAACGTGCCATCGGGTTTCCTTCGGCATTAGCCACCATAACTCTTTGTTGCCGATTATACGGTATACTCGTTCATTTTTTACTTTATACTACACAAAGGTACACAAAGGTGTATTGCCGTAATTTTAGAGGTTTCAAGATCTTCCGTGGATTGACGACTGTAATATGACACGGGTGTACACGGATTCGTTCCTGTCCTCTGTTGTAAAATACCACCTATTTCCTGTTTTAATATATATTGTTGGGTGAGATTTTGATATAGATATCTCAGATTTAGTTTAAGATTTCTAGATTAATCTAAAGGGGGAAAAATATGTTTATTTGTTTTAGGAATCAACATTAAAATTCTAAATTCTTTATTCAAATAGGCTATTTCAAGCACTTTCAAATCGTCAAGTTAAAAAAGATGTCAGTATTGTCAGTCCTAACGGAAACTACCACCGGCTCGGAAGGCGGCTTTGCTGAGAAGAGCCGGCAAGAAAATCAACAGTTGCTCTTCTCAAATAAAATTTTACAATAAATTTACAACTATAATGATCCTCCCGGGTGAGCGTCAACAGCATTTATATATATATTCCACACATTACCATTTTTATAGTATTCAATTCAAATTCAAATAGCGTTTATTAACAAACATGATTTTACATTAAAAATAGACATCGGTAAATTCGTTGCGGTCATTTGTCTAGCTATTCAGCATAGGCCTCCCCCAGACCCCTACATAGCTCACGATCATGCGCTTTTCTCGTCCACGTTGCGCCTGCTGTCGCCTTCAGGTCATCCTCCCATCTACATGCTGGTCTTCCTCTTTTTCGTTGACCATCCCTTGGGTACCATTCTATCACGTCTTTGGCCCATTTATCTATTTTATTTCTAATTGTATGACCGGCCCACTTCCACTTCTGTTGCTTTATCATGCGAGATACATCTGTGACGTTAGTCTTTTTCCTTATAAGTATGATTTTCACCTTATCCTTTTTTTAAAGTTTTAGTATACTTCGTTCCATATTGCGCTGACAAATTTGCAATTTAGATAAGTTTTCCTTTTTTAGGGGCCATGTTTGGCAGCCGTACGTTATTACAGGAAGAATACAGGAGTTGTAAACTTTGCTTTTTAATGTAAGTGGGATACTAGGATTTTTTGATATTTCTTTTAACTTATTAACGCCCAAAATGAAACTGCAGTATATTTTTCTATTGTTTTTCTATTTATTAGTCCATAACGGATAAAATAAGATAAAATGAAAAAAATATATTTACATATCAAGTTTTAGGGGTGTACTCAGCCGTGTACAATGGGCGGCTTTAGGAGTGAAATTGTTTGAAACAAGGTCGTTCAACACATAGCGTTTTCAAACATATTTCGCAACGCCATTTTACCACCACTTTTTTCCTTTTATTGAAATCCGATAAAGACTGATAGACTGATCCATTTGGTCAACTGCACCCATTCTTTTATTATAGTTGACAAACATTTTAGGTATATTTACGTCAACCTTTTGCTTTCTGATGTTACACCATCGTTTGACTTTGCCCAGAGGCTCTATGTCATCAAAATTAGTTCCCATTGTAACGATATTATTGTCCTTCCAACGTACCATAGTTATCTCATTCTTTGTATCAAAACTATAATCATATTCCGCCCTAGGCTTCTTCTTCATATTTTTTACTGTGATCAGGGGACATTTCTTCGTCCGATTCTCTCGAACGGTTCCAGTACTTCTAAAACCTAGTCTACCCAAATCGAGCAACAATTGATGATTGGTAAAAAAATTATCGAAATATACGATATGCTCTTTAGGAACTACAGGCATTTTAGCCAATAAAGATTTCACGACTTTCGCACCAAGGGTATCATTAGAAGGTTCTGTGGATTTTCCACGAAAAACATCAAACGCGTAGCAATAACCATCTCAACTTGTCGCAGCCCAATTGCGATAACCAAATCTTACAGGCTTTCCTTGTATAAATTGTTTTGATAGATGACACCCAAAATATTTGATCATGGACTCGTCCACAGACAAGCTTTCATGAAATACACCCCACTGACTAGAGTTTCGCTGAATCAAATCGCATAATGATCTGAGTTTGATCATTTTATCTTTCGAACCATCTATTAGACCGTTATCCACAAAATGAAGATTTCTTTTTATCTCCAAAAACCTCTTGCGTGACATACAATTAGCAATCAATGGAACACCAAGGTCTTCATCCAAACTCCAGTAAGCACGTTCAGATGGCAATTCATGGTAACCGGTCAGTATCAGTACACCAAAAAATTTTTTCAAACATGCACTATCAAGTTCAAAACCTTGCCTATTATTTTGATTAGCGTACAAGACACTGTTAGTTGTTATCAAATCCATTACGTCATGATCAAATATTTTTTCAAACAACATTACCGGATTGCAGTCTGCTAAGCTTTCAACAACGTATTTTTGTCTCTTTTGTATGATATCGGTAATTTCATAATATAACTATAGGTTGGCTGAGTTTTCCTCCATACAGGTAAATGTACATCACATTTTTTGGCACGTTTTGCAGGAATAGGTCTTAGCGGCTCATCATCACTGTGCTCAATTCCGAAACATCGTAGTCAGGATGACGCCGACCTACCTCAATAGTCCCTGGAACGTCCATAGGGAATCTTGAAGCCGCCAAATTATCTTCATTACCTTCTTCCTCATCACTCGCCACAGCCGGATCTGGTGGCACTAATACCATGTCGTATTCTTCATCATTGCTTTCATCAGCCAAAATTGATTCCAAGGCCTCCTCCAGTCTCTTATAGCTGGTAAATACGTTCCGATTGGCCATTTCAACTTATAAGTAATACTGTAAACAAAACGAAATTTTAGTACGAATCTGCCGCTGTACCCGCCTGTGTACAACAAATGAAACAAACCCTACTTTACAAATTTTGTAATAAACTTTAATTCTTATGTTATTATTACCAACACAAATAAATAGACTCCATAAAAATAAAAAAAGAAGTTGAAATATTTCACTATTTTTGATAAAAACCAACAAAATAATCTTACCTTGTATGTCGTGTCTGGACTCCTAATTTTATTACAAAACAAGTGACATTTGTTTTCGCGCCACCGCCTATTTTTATTTATTATATGGTAACTAGTGTCATCCAGATTTGTAATTTCTAACTACTTTCAACACTTACCACAGATAAAATACATAATTTATCGATTAAGTAGTTATACCTGTGCAGGTACAGAGGGCGGTAATGGGTTAAGGACCAATATCTTTTCCAAGATGCGTTAATTCTATTTTGTATTTCTTTTGTCGTAAGTTGTGTTGGGGAAATTATTTGGCCAAGGTATGTATACTCTTCAACATATTCTATATTGTTGTTATTTATCGAAATCGGTACCTTAAGACTGTTACTAATAAGCTTAGTTTTTGAAGTATTCATTTGGAGCCCTACCTCGTTACTCTTTCTAACTAGCTGTGTGAGCATAACCTGTAGTTGTGTCGGGTTATTAAATAAATAAATAATAATCTTTATTTACACAAAATCATGTAACAGTTAATTGGAAGTCCCTGACTCTTGTGCTAGGTGACAAACCTGTGTTACAAGAGCCAGTGCCCTCTCCCGTTAGGTTTCATTTAATCTTATGCAATAAAGAACAGTATTAATACAATGTTTTACATAATAAGGAAAGAAAAGGAAAAAGTTTTTTATAAAATTGGATTCTTTTAAGTGTACATGTAGATGCGTGTGTATGTTGTGAGTGTATGCGTGTGTATGTGTGTGAGTGTATGCGCGTGAATGTATGCGTGTGTAAGTGTGCCTATAGTGAGAATGAAGTGGTGTGTATGCAGTATGTTCATTAAGAGTTTGTATGGGTGAGGATTGTGAGATAATAAAGTGCGTCTCCTACCGGGATGTGTGTTAATTACATAAGTGATATTAGAATTTGTTCTGTTTCGTCATAATTCAAGGACTGCAACCATAATTTCACACTTTGCTTGACTTTGTGTAAAGTCAGTGTATAAAGTGATATTTTCTTGTTTATTTTATTATATATTTGAGAGCTCCGTGCTGGGAAATGTCTTCGCGCCAATGCGGAACGATACTTAACCGACGGGCAATAGTTAAGTAGTAGTAAGTAGTAATAAGTTAGTAGAAAGCCAGTTCATTATAGATCGTAAGGTTTGCTCACTTCTATGTTTAGCCTTGATCCAGTCCGTATCATTTATTAGAAGTGCAGTATCATCAGCATATGTGAAAATATCACATTGACTGAGGGATAGCAAGCAAAGGTCATTGATACGAGTATATATTTGGAATAGAGTGGGCCCCAAAATACTTCCCTGCGGTATACCGAAGCCAATGGGTTCTTCATTGCTAATAACTGAGTCAATTTTAACACATTGACTTCGCCCACTGAGGTAATCTTTATAAATATTAACCCTTAAATGCATCTTGTATCGAAATCGATACTTTGTGTTTCTTTACGGTTATCATGTTTTTTTACATGGAAATAATTAGTCGTGTCAACAAAAACCATCGACAGACATTCAATAAAAAAAAAATAGTGACAGCTTGTCATTTGTGCCGCCAAATTTACGAATATGAAAGTGTCTTGGTGTGTACTAGTACATTTACGATTTTGATACAAAGTCAATAACTTCGATCAGCTTTCTTCGTGAATATTGTAAAAACTACTGTGCTTAAAAAATATTACCGACAAGGTATGTATTTCAAGCATTCTCTCCTTTTACTATATCTAAAATATTTTTACAAAAATTGAAACTTTTGGCAAGATTTTTCTTTGTATCGAAATTGATACATTATGCAATAACGGTAAGTAAAATTGTTATTCCTAATGCTATAAATTATTTTGTAGTAAAAATATTTATAAACTATTTATTTGTCTTTGGTGTGGTGCATAGTTGTTTTTATTTATTTACAGTCATGGATTCAAGGGAAATCGAGAAATACCTGCGGCAGCTAGAAAATGGTGAACTCTCTTCAGATGGAGAGGAATCTGATTGTGATGATCTAGATTATTACCCTACTCGTGACTCTTTGGAGGCTGAGTTAGAAGGGAACATTGAAAATGGCGCCGAAGTAGACGAGGTTATCCCTGACATCACGCAAGGCCTATCTACAAGTAATGCTGATAATATTGATCCCCCTTTGATCAAAACGAGTGTGACTGAGAATTCAAGTTTCGTTGCTCCCAGTACACATGGACTATATGGCAATTCCATTAGAAGAAATCTCATTTGGAAGAAGGAGTCTATGGAATTCAACCCCGAAATATTAAAGTTTACGGTAGATACCAACTTTCCCACACAAATAAAAGAATTTAGAACACCGTATGATTATTTTATGTATTATTTCACTCCAGATTTTATGCAGGAAATTGCCACTGAAAGTATAAAATACTCTATCCAAAAGCAACCAGATAAACCTGAGAATTTGTCTGTCGATGATTTTAAGAAATTTTTGGGTATTTTGATATTCATGTCTGTCTATCACTACCCTAGTGTAAGATCGTACTGGGGTAAATTTGCATTTACTCCTATAAAAGACGCGATGACGGTGAATAGGTTCGAAAAGATTCGAAAAATCTTGCATTTTAACGACAATGAAAAGCACCTACCTATTGATCATCCCCATCATGACCGTCTTCATAAGCTGCGTCCAGTTATAGATCATTTAAACAACAGATTTTCTTTAATCCCAATAGACCAGCGCCTTTCTACTGATGAACAGATGTGCGCCACGAAGATAGGCATAGTATTTCATGAAACAATATATGCCAAATAAACCCCATAAATGGGGTTTCAAACTCTTTATGATGTGTAGCCTGCACGGATATGCTTACAGATTTATGATTTACTCTGGCAAGGCAGACTCAGATACATTGCCAGGTGAGCCCGATCTAGGACCAATTGCTCAGACAGTCATCAAATTAGCGAGAATTATTCCAAGACGTCAAAATTACATAGTTTATTTTGACAACTATTATACTTCTATCCCACTTATGGCGTATTTAGAAGGGGAAGGAATTCACACCTTAGGTACCGTTCAGAGGAATAGACTCGGAAAAGAATGCAAACTAATGACCAAGGAACAATTATTGAAGCAGGCTCGTGGAACCTATGAAGAGAATATGACTAATGTAAATGGCGTAGATATAACAGCAGTAGCCTGGATGGATAATAAACCAGTCACCTTAGCTTCTACTTATGTGGGGGTAAGCCCTGTGGGTCAAATTCAAAGGTATGATAAAAAGGAAAAGAAAAAAGTAACCATTGCTTGTCCCAACTTGGTAAAGGAATATAACGCACACATGGGAGGAGTTGACCTAATGGACTCATATTTGGGTAGGTACCGAATCAGGATGAAAAGCCGCAAGTGGTATATGAGAATTTTTTACCATCTACTGGATCTCACTGTAATAAACGCCTGGGTACTTTACAGGAAGGTTGCCACGGAAAAAGGTGAAAGCCCCAAGAATATATTGAAACTTGCAGATTTCCGAGCCGAACTGGCAGATACATTGTGTAAATTCACTCCTCCTCCTACTAGAGGTCGTCCGGCCAGTATTGAAGATACTCCAAGAGCCAAAAAAATACGAAAGGGAGTGATTTGTCAGCAAAAACCACCAAGAGAACTTCGTCTTGATGGTTTTGGTCATGACCAAAAAAGAGGGGACAGTAGGAAGCGATGCATGATGCCTGGATGCGATTTATTAAGTATAATATATTGTAGTAAGTGTAAAGTGTATTTATGTTCAAAAAAAAGTAAAGACTGTTTTAGTTTATTTCATAACTTTGCTGATTTTTAGAAGAGTATTCTCAGTTTCTTGAATACTATTACAAGTCTATAATAAACAGAAAAAATAAACATTATTATATTGAACTAAATTTTTTTTATTATTTTTCTCTTTATATAGACCTGGTAACCTATCATATATATTTATTGCATGTTTTAAAAAAGTCTCATGCATTTAAGGGTTAAGGGCTACACCACGTATTCCAATATGTTCCATTTTGGCAACTAGCCTAGGTATGGATACGGTATCAAATGCCTTGCTTAAGTCCAAGAAGACACCATAACACTTTAAGCCCTTGTCCAGTTTGTCAATCAAAGTGTTTGTGAAGTCTGAAACAGCGTCCTCGGTTGAAATTCCTGACCGAAATCCATACTGATTATTGGCAATTAGTTTATTTTTAGTAAGAAATTTTATAAGGTTATTGTTAAGGATTCGTTCAAGTATTTTGGATAAAGAGCTAAGTACGGAAATCGGCCGATAATTGGACACATCATCATTGGCACCACCCTTGTATACAGGATGTACTAAAGCTCGTTTAAATGCTTTTGGAAAGGTACCTGCATTGATGGCACAATTACATATGTGACTTATGATAGGAGCCAAATGATAGGTGGACTGCTTTAGTATTATTGCAGGGATATTGTCCCATCCTATAGCACAATCGCTACGTAAGCTTTGGATTGTGTCCGTTACAAGGACTTCATCGACCAAAGGAATGGCAAGAGAGTTGGGTGGTGACGGGTAAGAAGATGGTTCAACAGATTGATTAGATGAGTTAAATTTAGATGCAAGGTTCAATCCGACATTAACAAAGTATTTATTAATACCATTTACAGTTGCAAGGGGGTTATTCGATGTTTTAAGCAAGACGTTAGGAGAATGTCTGACTTGGTTGCTGTTTGTGATGGTCTTAATTACTTTCCAAGTAGCCTTCGGATTATTTTTAGCCTTAGAAAATTCTGATTTTTCATAGCTGCGTTTTAGTTTTTTAAGTAAGGAATTACAGAAGTTACGGTATCTAATATATGATTTTTTTAATATTAAATCATTGGGGGACTTTTTGACTCGGCGATGCATATTGTCGCGGTTGCGTAAGCATCGTACTAGGCCAGCTGTCATCCATGGCTTTATAATACTTTTCCTATTAGATGTATGAGTGATTTTGCTATGCTTAGTTATTTATGATGACTTGAATATCAGTTATGAAAAGATTAGTTGCTATGTCGGGGTCCTGTGTGCGTAGTACAGGGCTGAAATCATGCTTATCAATTTCGTTTTTTATGGCCTCGTAATCGTATCGCAGGTACGTACGGTTGGACAATAGAGCAGTTGTTTTATTTAGGTTCATGAACACGGCAACAGGCAAGTGGTCAGTCACGTGAGTGTCAAGGACGGCAACCCTAGCAGAACTTTCAGTTTTCAGAAGTATATGGTCTAAGCACTTATTTATTCTAGTCGGTAGAGAGTGGGCAGGAAGTAGGCCAAGCGATGCAGTCAAGGTTAAATAATCATTTGCATGTCGATCAGTGTTACCGGGTTTGATATCAATATTAATATCACCAATAAGCATAATATTTTTGAAGGAATTGACTGACGGCATAATGTCACTGAGGCTAGAATAAAAGTTAGTAAGGTTCAAATATGATGGAGAGCGATAAACTGCTATAATAGCAGTTTCATTATGGGTGATTACCATACAGTTTGCATCTAGCATCTTAGGTTCATGCGTGGTATACTGTATAGAAATTTTACCATAGATTACCACACCGTCATTTTTTATTGGATTATTATTAGTAGAATGGGAAGTATATCCTGGTAAGACAGGAACTTGGCCTGTTACCTGCAACCAGCATTCGGTCAAAATTATGAAATCAAATTCAATTTTAGTTAGAGTTAGCATAGCAACAAATTGGTCTAGATTTTTCTTTATGCTTCTGATATTTATATGTATTACGCGCAGAGTACGATCAAAGAGACCACTGTAACCCCGGCACTGATCTGGTGTACATGTGTATGATTCAGCGAGCACCACATTATCTATTTCATGAGAGATTTGCTCCATGTTAAGCATTTTTATTTTTAATAAACTGATATGGCACTGTAATTGGTCCAAGGAGTTTGAATAAGATTAAGACTGCACTTTGTGGATGTATGATGAGGCGTAGGTAATTACTGTGAAATGACGTATGTGTTGAGTGTAATTTTGAGTATCTTTGTGTGAATGTTAGAGTTATGTTTGTGTAATAGTAGGTAAAAATATTGAGTTTACAATTTCTAAGGGTAAAAAGAAAACTGATAAGTGAATACAATATACATGAAAATTCAATTGATATTGTTAGGCATCTAAATGGGACAACTAGTCATTTACTTTGCCGCAGACTGTGAAGGTCTGCTTCACTTTTTATTACTATATGCCGGTCTCCTTCTGATTTTCTTAACAGGACTTTTCCAAACGATGTCCAACAAAATTTGTAATCATTACTTTCGGCAAAGCAGCGAGCCATATAATAAATGCGTTGAGTTTTCAGAGTAAGCTTCTCAGATATGTATACAGGTTTGCTGGGTCCGGTGAGTTTCAAGTGTGTTGTATTAAGCTTTGAGTCTTTATTGGACATATTGAATTTTCGAGCCTTTTTAACAAAGTTATCCTTAGTTATTGCGCTTTGAAAGTCGACCAATATGATAGAGGAGTTATTTTTGGTTTTAAAGCGGAAGACATCTTTTATTTCCATGGTATTTATGGGGTTACCAAGTACTTTGGCAGTCTCCGTAACTATAGCCCGTAAGTCCTCTTTACTTTCTTCTTGTTTCTGGGGCACATTCCTAATTTCAATTTTAGTGGAGCATAATTGCCGCTCGATATTGTCCACTTTATCCTCCAATTCGCGAATATACTGGCGGTCGGATTCACGTTCGGATTGCATGTTCGTAATTTTTATTTTGAAGTCATCATATTCTTTCGACATAAAGGAGATTGATTCCTTTATCTCCGCATTCTGAGCCATTATTTCAGATATAGCAGCCTGTAGTGCCGTAAACTTGCTTTCAGATTTAGCAGTAGATGTTGATAATAGCGTGCATATTTCATCTAGACGGGCTGTACAGTCACACTCGCGCTTGCGTTTCATACGAGCTATGGCATCTTGTCCTAATGTCGTTGGATCTGGTACAGGTCCAGAATCCGGAAATATTTTCGAAATAAGGGCGACGGAGGTGGGGCCTTTCGATTCCTCTACTGAGGCTGGTGGTGGGGGAGGTGTACGATTTAATGGCATATTTTTAATTGACAGTTAAAACTAAATTCGTACGTACCGACAGCAGCAGGGTTTTTTGTTTCACACTTGAACCAGGCACTTAAATAATCTTCGCTTCCGCGATCGCTAATGACTTGTGGTAGCGGAAAACTCGGCGGCGCAGGGATGATTCACTCGCTACGCATCGATTTCTCGTAGCAGCTCACGCGTCGCACGTCGTCTCCAGTGTTGCTATCCCGTTCTTTCACCGCTAACGCGTTCACCAACTAGTGCCGCTGCTTTATGAGCGCCTAGTACTTCGCGATTTTAATTTCGTGGTTTATTTTTATTTAATTAGTTAATTTTAAAGATTTAATAAAATCTAAGTACGGAGCACACGACTGTACGCTTTGGCGGTCCGGGGGGAAGGTTATTGGTAATTAGTATAAGATCATCGGCAAATCTTAGATGGCATAATTTTGTTGCATTTATATTAACCCCATATCCGGTCCAGTCCAAGTTTCTAAAGACTAATTCTAGAGTGGCGGAGAAAAATTTAGGAGATAATGGATCGCCTTATCTAACACCCCTCATTATTTCGAATTGGTCACCTAATCTCTCTGTTTTTACTCTAGCAGTCATGTTGGTATAAATATTTTTGATGATTTTAATATACTTTTTATTTACTCCCTGCTTTAATAGTGCTTCCTAGATACTTAACCCTTAAATGGAAATTTTTTTTTTCACGTTTAAAAAATTTATATTTGTGTAAAAGACGTGTATTACTGTCTAGGAAAAATGAGTAAAAAAATCTAGACATGAATTTACTGTACTTTTTTTGCAATAATGTGAGTGTTGTTTATAAACTACATTGCGCATTCATTGATGTTTTGCAAGTATGGATAAAATAAGAGTGGATATTGTTTTTGAAATGTATTTATTTATTCTTCATTATGATATTTATAAAAACAATTGCTTTTTTTCGTATCACATAAAGATACACGACATTTTTGGCACATTTTAAATGTAAAGCCTGAACATTTCGGGAATTTGCACCTCTGCTGCTTATCCAGCCAAACTGCCCAATGACATGTCTGATCTAATCTGACGTCTTTCAAAGGAATTGCTTGAGCTGGTCCACGGAACTTCTTCATTACAAGTTCTCTTTGTATTGTGCTCCCACTAGGTCGACCATGTTTAGCGCCATTTGCAGGTAGACCCAATTTGCAGAGGGTTTCAGCAAGTTCTAGCCTGAATGTACCCAAATTGAGAAGTTGATCATTTCCTTTCATATTATTTACCTTCTTGAACATGAATGAACCCATGAATTTATAACTGCGAGGTCCAGAAAATGATAAAATAAGCGCATCGTCCACTTGCGGCTCTTCATTGTGATGTGATAATGACCTATAAATGAGTCTAATAAGTACACGCCTCCCATGTGGGCATTGTACTCCTTGATTACTTTGGGGCATGGAATAGCAACTCTCTCTTTCATCGATTTATCAAAGCGTGTGACTGTGGTTGCTGGTTCTGCTCCTACGTAAGTGGAAAGAAGGTTAACGGGCTTGTTATCTTTCCACACAACAGCACTTACGTCAATATCATCCACAGTCGCCACGTTTTCCTCATAGAATCCTCTGGGTACGTTCTTTTTCATTATAGTGTTTTTTTCAGGCAATTTGCAGTTTCTCAATCGGTTTACTCTTACTGTTCCCAGTGAGAAAATTCCTTCCTTAGCTAAATAGGTGACGAGAGGCACAGAAGTATAGAAGTTATCGAAGTATATAATGTGATTCACATTGCGTGGTACCATTCTAGCTAACCTGACGACTGTATTGCCAGACTCTCCCAAATCTGGCTCACTAGAAAACTTTTCTTCAAAGTGACATTTGACATTACCTTTTTTTCAGATGCATAAAAATATTGGATAGTGCCAACATTAAAAAAAGTACAAAATTCGTTCAGAAATAAGAACTATGTAGTTGTCAAAAATAACAAAACATTAATAGAAGGTCAATTTTATCTGTGATGTTTAGTATGTTGTTTAAAAACAACATTATTCATTTAAGGGTTAAATGTTTTAGATAATCAAACGCCTTATTATAGTCCACAAACGCTATATAGTATGTAAGTTACTATTCTCTGTATTTTTCTATAACTTGTTTTATTGTATGTATGTGATCGACCGTTGAGAAACCGCTGCGAAAACCTGCTTGTTCCTTTGGTTGGTTCTCATCTTTACATTTGTAATTCGGTCAAGCACGATCTTCGCAAAAACTTTGTACAAATTGGATATCAAACTTATTGGGCGATAGTTACTTATGTATTCTCTGTTCCCTTTCTTGTGTAAGAGGATAATTGTTGAAGTTGACCACTGAGTTGGTATTTGTTCCTTTGCTAGAATTTCATTTATCAAATAGTTTAGAGTATTTAGTATAGCGTTTTGCGTACCTTTTAATATTTCATTGGATATTCTGTCTTCTCCGGGTGATTTTCCGTTTTTTTGTGATCGTATAGCCTTACATATTTCTTCATTAACTAGGAAGCCTACTCCATGCAAGCCTGACGTTTCTCCTTTGTAGCAAAATATATAATCTTCATGTTCTTCAATGTTACATCCCATTCTCCTGACTTCTGCTAAACCCAGTATATCGATTTTTATCTTCTGTAGCGAGTATATCAATTCTATGTATCTATTTTCTGATCCTAGGGATCTAATGTTATACGTTCCAATTTTGAGAGACTTATTTTGTGTCTTTAACTTACCTGGAGGGTTATGGTCTCTTTCCCCCTCGGGGACCACCGGACCGGACCGGCTTGGGGGAGTTTTTACGAAAGTTATGTTTTGTGAGTTGTTTATGTTATTATTTTTCCGGTTGCTGGTTGTTTTTGATTGTTAGATATTATTTTTTTCCTTAAGTGAGTTGCTTCTGGGACGAGACATAAAATCAAATGCGCTCTTGGTTGCAATTTTCTTAGGACCCGGTGTGGATGATTGTTGTTTCTGTGTATTTGACTCCAGGTAAGGGGAGAAAAAGTGTTCTCTCTTCCTTTTTTCATTGCTTAAGTCAGTGGGTTTTTTGACAATAACTTTTTCACCCCGAATGTAAGCAATATTGCCCTTATTTCTTTCTTCTTCAACTTTAGGTTTCAAAGATTTTCTTATCTCCAACATTTTTTTCGTATCTTCTTTAACATATATACCCTGAGGGAAATTATTTTTGTTTTTCAGGACTGAATTTCGTCTCCAGTTGGTTGTAAAAGAAATAAGAATAGGCCGGCATCCATTGATTTTCTTGAGTCCAATTCTATGAGCTTTATCAATTTCATGCTCCTGAATATCCAATGTGAGAGGTGTGTGTTTATTTTTTCCTTCATAAATTTAACTGCGTTTGATTCGTCTTTATCCCCTTCCTTTATTCAAAATATTAGTAAATTGTTCTTTTTGTTTTGTATCTCTAGTCCTTTAATTTTTTCTTTCAGTTCTGATACTTCGACATGTAATTGTTGATTTTGCTCATCTAATTTCTTAAAATTTTCACTCATTTGCTGCATTATGCTACGAGTAACGGACTCTGTGATTGATACTGTTTGCTTTTCCATTTGTTCTTGAATTTTTTCCATTAGGATTTGCATTTGGAAATCCATTTCTAACAGGTACAATAAAAAATATGCGCCAAGAGAATTTTAAATTTGCCGCGTTAGTGTTATAAATAAAAGTTGTGGTAGTATTTAAAATATTTATATGGCAACACTTTATCTGTCACTTTAGGTTGGTAAGGTTGCTAGTACTGTCAAATGTTTATGGTTTGCACTTGCACCGCCTCAACTTCACTCCGATCACTGTATTTTTAGGTTATATTGTATGGATAGTTCCACAACAACTTTTATCACTCCGCAGAAAATAATCGTGTTTGTTTTTAATCTTCCCACACGTCCAGTAACTTAGTCGTCGTTCGTAATCCAAAGTAATGGTATTTTCACAGGTTTAAATACAGTTTCGAAATATTTTTATCGCAAGTGACATTCGGTACGTCTGTTGTTTACTATGCCGAAACCGGAATTCGGAGTGGTAAAAAGCCAAATCTTATTCATATTAAAATCTTTGGATGCGAAGTAATGGTCCACATTCCAAAAGAAAAGGCTAAGAAATGGAATCCAAAGTCTACCAAAATGATCTTCTTGGTTATAGCGAGGAAACAAAAGAATACTGATTGTTAGATCCAAGAACAAGAAAAGTTTTAATAAGTAGAGATGATTTATCAAAATTACAACGGATAATAAATACTCACATGTCTACCCACAGGAAACATGTATTCAACGTCTTACTATATCACGTCAAGATGGAGGAAGAGGTCTTATTGACATTCGTAACCTACACAACAGTTTGATAATCAAATTTCGACAATATTTTTACTCTAAAGCTGAAAATAGTGAACTACTACAATTCATAGTTAACATTGATAAGAAATATACACCGCTTAATTTATCTGACAATAATAGACAATTAAATGAAACCTTGATTAGTAAGCAGCAGAAAATAAAAACATGGTCTCTAAAATCACTGCACGGAAGACATTTCGCCGATCTCGGCCAAGCTCACGTCGACACAGTTGCGTCGAACGTATGGTTACGACGGGGAGATCTCTTTCCAGAGACGGAGGCCTTCATGTTTGCCATTCAGGACCAAGTAATAGACACTAGAAACTACCAGAAGCATATTGTGAAAACACCGAACATGGTAAATGATTTATGTAGAAGATGTTATTCTAGTCCTGAAACTATCCAACTTGCCTGTACGGAGCCTGTAGAATCACACAAAGAGCAAACATCTCCTTACTAAAATATAAATGTAGCCAATTTTTATATTTATAATATTTATATAATTATATACAAATAAAAACAAAAATCGATATCGACCCCGATCGACAGCTCCCATCCTATTACCACTTAAATAAGATGTGATATACAGCCCTGCGACCTGCGCGTGCCGCTTAGGCCCAGCCGAGTCGAATCATGAAGGCCGACGCGAAGCGTGTCTTTGCCGCTTGATAATTATCTCTGAATATTAATTTATGTTTATTTTCTACTTTCTTTCCGCTTTCTCTCTCTCACTGACTGTTTCTTCGTTTCTGTGTGCTTTTATAACTTTTATATGGCTGAAATGCTTTGTGCTTTTTTTTTCCTCGCTTGCTCCTTCTTGTCTATTATTGCATGTGAAAGTGTAAATGTAAAGAGAATAAAATACTTAACAGTGGTGACTATATTTTTATTTACACACTTTTTTATAACTACATAAACCTCAAACTATTTTAGAATCTACAAATTGGCACTTTTACTGGGATCGTTGGTGGCCTTTGTTTTCTGAGGCAGTGGATTTATGCAACTAGGCCGGATATTTTTGTTTACGACAAAATTAAGAAATACCGTATACACATAATAGACATAGCCATACCGAATACACACAATCTTGCCTCCACTTATTCGAATAAAATAGATAAATATACAGACTTGTCCGTAGAACTAAGGAGTCAGTGGAAAGTTCAATCTTGCACCACAGTTCAATAATTATTTCAACTACGGGAGTCATACCACGCACGCCCACACTAACCCCGGAAGTTACAGAATTGCACCGTTTAGCTTCAGAATCTTTTACAAAAAGCGCGGCAATTTTTAGGCTTACTTGTTGTATTGTAAGAAAATTCTTATCGTCATAAAGAAAGAATTAGCTGTTAAATCTTATTCTTGTCAGTTATCGCATTTTGTTATCATAAGTAATTCCCCCAAAATATTGCTTGGCTATGTGCTCGCAATAATTGGTTAAAACAACCATACGTCCAAGTCGAACACCAGAGTTACGTGGGGAGCTTGGCACGCGATAGTATTGTTACTGGCGCGGCTAACATGGCGATGGAAACCCATCAAAATGGAGAATTTTAGTAATGGTACACGTATAGGGCCGCTACCTGGGGACCGCCAGGGCACTCTAGAGCTGGCGCTGGACGTATCAGCATGTGAACCGTCAGTGGTCGTAGATTGAACAGGCGGGTCACGGCCAACAAAGATGCTACAGCCGAAACAACAACATGGTGCATTCGGACAGCCAGGCAGGGGGCACATTCGTACGCTTACGAATACTCCCCTTTAGATTTTATTAAATGCCAGTATATCAAAACTCAATTTTTATGAAATAAAATATATATATTTCCTATTAAAATTACCGTGTAGATAGCAAAATAACATATTTTTCCTTTTATAAAGTATTCTTGTTCTAACAAACTGAAATATTTTTATTAAGTCAATCTTACAATATTTTTTTATTGCAGAATCATGGTGCAAAAATATATAAAGGGTAAAAATGAAAAAATGGTGTAAAAATCCTACTAATATTATAAAGGCGAAAGTTTGTAAGTATGGCTGTATGGATGTTTGTTACTCTTTCACGTAAAAACTACTGAATGGATTTGAATGAAACTTTACCACAATATAGCTTATACATCAGAATAACACATAGGCTACAATTTTTGAGGTTTTTAATGTGAGGTCGTAAAAAAAAACACATTTTTTGCGCTTACATTGCAAACGCTGACTGAATCCTACAAGATAGATCAAAACAATTTACTACAGTATTGTACAACTTAAAAAGGTCTACAAAAAAGTCCGTGATGGTATATGTTTATCTCTTAGGAATAACCCACAATAACCATTTTTTATCCTTTACTTTGTACGAGAAATAATGGCTTATTTACGAAGCGATTTTAAGCAATACAGTATTAATCCTTATCCAATTAAGTATCTTAAATACATTGTGCATTTAATAAAGATCAATATGGCTTTTTACAGCATGTAAATTAAATAAATATTTTCGAAGATATTACAGATTTAAAATGCAGAGTCATAGCAATTTCGGCGATAAATACCGTTTCGGTGATAAATACCGGCAGCGGCGCCAGGCGAACGGGGCGTGGGGGGAGCGGGGTAGGTGCGGTGAGGAAGAAGTGGCTCATCGCTGAGTGCGCGACCCGAACGCGGGCAGACGCGTGAGGGCAGACGTCGTTGACGGTTGTGTCCGTTTTGCGAATTTTCAAGGCACTAGCGATTTGATAAAAACGTATGGTCGCCTACTGTCGGTAAGGTACATTAGACTGTACATACATTTCAAAAAAAATTTACTGGTTAAATAATAATATTTTTTTGTTTTGTTTTTATTAAAAATATTACTAAATAATTTAGAATTAGTAGAAAAATATTTTCGTTGTTGCAACACTGAACAACACATGTCAAATTCAAAATGGCTTCAAAACAACAAAGTGTTGGCGGGACCCGGGTAAGTTTTTGCGTTATAAATTACTTTTTAGCTCAAAAACTAATAAAAAATGGTGTGTTATTTGATCTAAAAACTATGTATTACTCAAAAAGTGGTTTTATGCGTTACTGTCTCAATTTTTATGGCCGATTTTGGTTGAAACAAATGTATGTACACTGCACTGCACGTTGCCAATAACGCACTAAAATACTAAAAAAACCACGCTGTACATTGCTAAGTTTACACAGTTTTTGTTTTTCAACGAATCGGCAGTTTTTGTTTATTTATTTTTTTACCTTCTCATAAAAACTGTCTGCTTTGAACTTTTTTTTTCTTTTTCCGCCTGCAGAACTTACAACTAACTCGCGCCCATAAGATCTTGGCTTTGGTACCCGCTCAAAACGCATGCTCTGACGATAGTTCCACATCTGATGAGGAAGCAAATGCTTATATACCGCCTTCACCAGATACCTCTGATCCACCTTCAATAGCATCATCACTAGAAGCCCTTAATTTGCTTGATACTTCAACTGACTCCAACAACGAACAGCATGATATACCCATTACTTTACCACTCACACCAACATTTGATGAAGTTTTTCCATCGCCGAATACAAGTAACTACAATGTTATACCCACATTGAACTCCATCCAATCTTTGCCATCTCCTTCTGTTGAACTATCATCTCCCCAGCCTAGCACCAGCGGACAGCAGTTACTACTTACCAGGTCCAAGCGTAAAAAGACAACAAAGACTGTAGTGACCAAAAAAGTAAAGGTTCAGAAATTCGCCCTAAATTATCAATGGTCAAAAGCAGTATTTCGTCACAATGTATCTCTTGAAGAAAACTTATACAATCTCCATCAAACACAAATAGAGACAGTACTGGATTATTTTTATTTCTTTTTTTCTCCTGACTTAATTACTGACATTGTTTATAATACAAATTTATATGCAGTTGAACAACTAGGTCGATCTATTCAGCTGACAGAAGATGAGATTAAAAGCTTCCTGGCCATTCAAATCATGATGGGTATAGTACAGATGCCAGCTTATACTGACTATTGGGCAAGAAAAACAAGATACCCTCTCATTGCTGATCTTATGCCTCTCAAAAAGTATCAACAAATACGTCGATATATTCATTTTGTTGATAATACTTTGGAAGATTCAGACCGTTATTTCAAGATTCGCCCCCTAATGGAGAAAATACGCAAAAATTTTCTGAAAATTGAAGAAGAAGGAAAATATTCCATTGACGAGATGATGATACCTTATAAAGGTCGTAAAGCAGGTAAACGAAAGCAGTACGTAAAAATGAAACCTAAGAAATGGGGGTTTAAGAATTTTGTCCGTGCGGGTGTTTCGGGTATCATCTACGATTTTATTCTGTATGGTGGCGACGATACCTTTCGTGGACTGACTTTTTCAGAGAAAGAAGCTACAATTGGTTTAGGAGGTATGGTAGTGCTTGCATTGTGTCAAACTATAAAGAAAAAGCCGGCCATTGTGTATGCTGATAACTTTTTTATGTCGCCTGAACTAACATATATTCTGCGGGAAGAATACGGGATCCTTAGTCTAGGAACAATAAGGACTAATCGTCTCAGAGGCTGTCAAGAGTTATTGCCAACTGACAAACAATTAAAAAAGAAGAAACGCGGTTCTAGCGCCCAGGTGGTTTGCAATAAGAATAAGTTGGTAGTCGTAAAGTGGAACGACAATAAAGTGGTTACACTTATTAGCACCTACATAGACTCGTACCCCTTAGAAACAATCAAACGATACGATAAGGATGAGAAAAAGAAAGTAGATGTAGAATGTCCTCAAGTGGTCAAACATTACAACAAACATATGGGAGGGGTCGATTTAGCAGATATGTTGATATCGTTATATAGAACTCCCTTCAAAAGTCACCGTTGGTACTTGGGAATATTTTCACAACTTGTTGATATGTGTATAAATAACGCTTGGCTCCTACATAGAAGAGATGGGAAGAAGACTTCATTGAAAGATTTCAGATTTGAATTGTTTGATGGGTTGTCTAAGTCTAATAGAATAGGAACAAACCAAAACGTTACAGACGATATAGGCGAGAATCTGAAAATCCATAAACCAGTCTCAGTCCGACCAACTGATAGCGTCAGATTTGATAACACAGGTCATCTTCCAGAAGCAGGTAATGAAACAATGCGTTGCAAATATTGTAAGAGTGGAAGAACATCTGTCTACTGTATAAAATGTAACGTACATTTGTGTTTTGTTGTGGGAAAAATAAAACGTAATTGCTTTCGTAATTTTCACCTAAAATAATAAAGAATAATTTAAATATTTCCTCCTTTTTTTGAAATAAATTTATAATAACCTGAATAATGTAATTCATTATGTCCTTGGTAGTGTACACCAAAATGTACAAACAATTTATTTATAATATTTCTGTAAAATTGGCAGTGTACATTGTGATGTACTTAAGTTTTCTCGAAACCTAGGATACCTAGATTTTTATTTTTATTTTTCTCAAGTTGTCCATTCATAAATTAAACAAAATTTATCAATAATTTCCTTTTTTTTCATATTTTTAGTTCTTGCCAAGTAAAGGGTTAAGTAATATAGGCCTAAGGTTAGTTATTGCCAGGTTTCTTTTAGGTTAGGAGTTACACGTACAAAAAGATACTTCATTTTTACGAATTACTTCATTAATAATTCAATTACTATATAGATAGGTTACTTACAGTTAATTATAACAAATTATATAAATAGGTTAATTATATAACGAATTACTTCATTGATAATTCAATTACTATAAAGATAGGTTATTTACCGTTAATTATAACAAATTATATAAATAGGTTAATTATAACGAATTACTTCATTGATAATTGAATTACTATATAGATAGGTTAATTAAATAGGCAAGGATTGCATTAAAGTACAATCATAACAATAACTATCGTACTGTATTTTTTGGAAGTATAGAAACAACACGTACTTAAGAATTATGCCGCGAAAGCGTAAGTCTAATCTTTCCCAAAGCTCTAATAAAGCTCGAACTATGAAAGTAGCTAGACTTAACGAGACGTTTCCACAAGCCGAACTGCGAAGGCTTAAACAAGCAGAGCGTGAGGCAGCTCAAAGAGCTGCTGAGACACCAGAGCAGTCCTAAGATAGACGTCGACAGCATGCTGAGTATCTAGCATCTCAACGAGCTGCAGAGACACCCGAACAGTCTCAAGCTCGACGTCAACAGAACGCTGAATATCTGGCATCTCAACGGGCTTCTGAGACACCCGAACAGTCTCAAGCTCGGCGTCTTCAGCAAGCGACTTACATAGGGTCCCAAAGAGCTACTGAAACTGTTGAAGCTGCTGAAGCTCGCAGACGCGCTGTTGCTGAAAGGGCACAACAGCGACGATTAATATTTACAAGAAACGCGTGGGGAGTATTCGATAAAGCTGCATTTGAGTACGATGAAACTCTTGATTACGAAAGCCACAAACTTATAAAAATAGAAGCGATAAATAAAGAATGCAGATTTTGCGGTGCTCTTAAATGGAAAGAGGAAGCTGCAGGCATGTGTTGTTCGGGAGGAAAAGTAGTTCTTCCTTCAATAGACGAGCCTGTTGAACCTCTTAAAGAACTTTTTTTAAATGAAACAGATGAGTCTCGCCGTTTTTTAAAAAACATAAGAAAATACAATACATGCTTCCATATGACATCTTTTGGAGCTGATAACATTGTGTCGATGCCAGGATTTTGCCCGACTTTTACAATCCAAGGGCAAATATACCACACAATTGGCTCTTTGCTTCCTGCTGCTAATACGCAACCAAAATTTTTGCAAGTTTATTTCATGGGTGATGAGGAAGCACAAGTTGATAGGCGTTCTGAGTACGTACCAGGTGTGGAAAGAAACACAGTTCAAAAAATACAAAAAGTTCTACATGATCACAACGTTTTAGTGCATGAATTTAAAATGGCTAAAGATAGAGTGACTAGCGATAATTACAAGGTTGTGATACACCCAGATCGTGTACCACGTGGTGAACACGAAAGACGATTCAATGCCCCGACCACAAACGAAATAGCTGCCGTAGTAGTTAGTACTGAACAAACTGCGTCTCGGGACATTGTTATTCAGGCGCACGATGGCCGGCTTACTAGAGTTCCGGACACTCATAGATTTTATGATGCTCTCAAGTACCCGATAATTTTTTGGAAAGGACAAGAGGGGTACAGTTTTGATATTCCTCAGACAAACCCAGTTACAAAACAGCCTATACCGAACAAAAAAGTGTCGTGCAAAGACTTTTATGCATATCATATGATGGTACGTCGCAACAATTTTAATTTATTGCTTCGATGTAGGCTTCTCTTTCTTCAGTTTTTGGTGGACATGTATGTCAAAGTGGAGAGTGAGCGCTTAAGGTTTATTGCTTTAAACCAAACAAAACTGCGAGCAGAAAACTATATACATTTACAAGACGCGGTCAGGAATGATGCGGATTTAGATCCAAACAATTTGGGTCAATTGGTAATACTCCCATCGTCATTTGTAAATAGCCCGAGATATCTTCATGAGTACACGCAGGATGCGTTCACATACGTGCGTAACTACGGGAGGCCTGATCTGTTTATTACAATGACATGTAATCCCGCTTGGCCAGAAATTACTAAAGAGCTCATTCCAGGTCAAAATGCAACAGACAGACATGACTTAACAGCCAGGTTATTTAAAATAAAAGTACAAAAATTGGTTGCTCTACTTACAAAAGTAAAAAATATATTTGGAATGAAGTGTTTCATGTACTCGATCAGTGGCTTCAAAAAAGAGGTCTTTCACCTCACGTGCATTTACTGCTGTGGTTGACGGAAAAATTACGCTAGCCAAATTGATGAAGTCATAAGAAATTGCGGAATACCAAATCCAGAAGAGAAAGTGATCGAAAACTCTACGATACCTTAACCAAAGAAATATGATTCACGGTCCCTGTGGTGCACTAAATCCAAAAAAATATCACCATGCATGAAGAGGAAAATGCACCCAAAGAAGAAGTATCCAAGGGCGCTTTTGAAAGATACTCAAACTAACGACAAAGGCTATCCTTTGTACAGGCGTAGAACACCAGGAGATGGCAGCCGTACGATAACTCTAAAAACCCGAGGTGGAATACAGGAAGTATTGGTTGACAATAGCTGGATTGTCCCATATTCTCCTCTTCTGTCTAAAATTTATAACTGTCACATAAATGTAGAGTTCTGCAATACGGTACAGGCGATAAAATATATTTGTAAATATATAAACAAAGGCAGCGACCAGGCTATTTTTAACATTCGACAGCAAGGGAATGTTAATATTGACCCGAGAGATGAGGTGCAAACGTATCGAGCCGGTAGATATGTTAGTAGTAACGAAGCAGCGTGGCGGATCTTGGGTCTGCCTCTGCATGAAAGACACCCAACAGTCACTCACCTTGCGGTTCATCTGCCTAATGGTCAGCGGATTTACTTCACTGAAAACAATTTTAGAGAGAGAATGGCCGCACCACCTAAGACGACACTAACTGCATTTTTCCTGCTTTGCCAAAATGACGCATTTGCAAAAACATTACTTTATGTTGACGTACCCCGCTACTATACATGGAACGTCGAAAGAATGGAAACGTCGTTTACAAGGCACACCTGTCGACGGCTGGCCAGGTGTGAAGGCAGGAGATGCTCTTGGGCGCATTTACACAGTGCATGTTAGTAACTTCGAATGTTACTGTTTGCGAATGCTGCTGAATGTAGTACAGGGCCCCACTAGCTTTTTGGATCTAAAAACAGTTGACGGCCAAGAACTTGAAACTTTTCGACAAGCGTGTGAGAAGTTGGGGTTGTTGGAAGATGACAACCACTGGGATGCCACAATGCTGTGCTGTGTCGCTCTCCTTCGCAAATAAGAGAACTATTTGCAATATTAATATGCACTTGCGGTTTATCCAATCCTCTTCAACTATGGGATAAGTATAAATCTGCATTATCGTAGGATATCTTGCATAGATTTGAAAGGATGGATCAAGTCAACTATGATCTATGTTTCAATGAAGCACTGAGACATATAGAGGACAAAATAATAACGATTTCCGGTAAGAAATTGTCTGACTTCGGTATGCCTACACCAGAGCATCGAGGAGAGTTGTCGACCGATTTGATCAAAGAGCTAAGCTACGATATTGCTTTATTAGACGCTCAGGTCAGCGAAACTGAACCACGCCTGCTACCCGAACAAAAAAACATTTATAACAAAATATTACAACGAGTTGAGCTTGACAAAGGCGGCCTTTTCTTTCTTGACGCCCCGGGCGGTACAGGTAAAACATTTTTGCTTAATTTGCTTCTAGCAAAAATTCGTAAGGACCGTAAAGTTGCATTAGCGGTGGCTTCCTCTGGGATCGCTGCAACATTGCTGAGCGGTGGACGAACGGCACATTCGGTTTTTAAATTACCTCTTAATCTGGCGAGCGAAGAAACCCCAACGTGCAACATCAGTAAGAGCAGTGCCCGTGGCGCCCTCTTGCAACAATGTATGCTGATCGTGTGGGACGAGTGCACTATGTCACACAAACGCGCCATTGAGGCGCTTGATCGCTGTCTACAAGATATTCACAGCAATCGAAAGTTGATGGGTGGTGTGGTAGTGTTATTGGCAGGGGATTTTAGACAGACTTTACCTGTTATCGAGAGAGGCACTGCAGCAGATGAAATTAACGCATGTCTAAAAGCCTCATATCTGTGGTCTAAAGTTGAAAAGCTTTATCTTACCACTAACATGCGAGTCCAGTTATTCAGCGATGTCGAATCAGGAGCATATGCTCAAAAACTGCTAGAAATTGGTGAAGGCCACCTAAACACCGACCAAGAAGGTATGGTTCTTTTCACACAGCAATTTTGTCATGCTGTGGAGACAGAAAACGAACTTATTGAACAAGTTTTTCCGAATCTGCAACAAAATATTCTTGACGAAAATTGGTTGTGTGAAAGAACCATATTGGCACCAAAAAATGAGACTGTTGCGAAAATAAATAAAAAAATCTTGGCCGAAATAAACAGCGAAACATCAGTGTATAATTCCATTGACACAGTTATGTCATCCGATGACACTACAAGTTATCCCGTAGAGTTCCTAAACTCTTTAGAGTTGTCCGGGGTGCCATCACACAAGTTGGAATTAAAGGTAGGTGTACCCGTTTTGTTAATGCGTAACCTGGATGCGCCAAGATTATGCAACGGTACTCGGTTGCGAATTACCGAATTAGGAAGGCATATAGTGAAGGCTACAATTTTAACTGGAGAAGCCAAGGGAGACAATGTTCTCATACCGCGCATCCCAATCATACCCAACAACTTGCCATTCAATTTTAAACGCCTGCAGTTCCCATTAAAAGTCGCATTTTCAATGACGATCAACAAATCGCAGGGTCAAACCTTGAAGGTAGCAGGCCTACATTTGGGCACGCCATGTTTTTCTCACGGTCAGCTCTATGTGGCTTGCTCACGTGTTTCCAAAGCGAAGAATCTGCATGTTTATGCTGAAGGGAAAATATCGTTAAATGTAGTTTATAGGAGCATACTGCAGTAGCTACCTATAGGCCTATGATTAGGGCTCTGCAGTGCTTAGTTACCGTATTTCTTACTAATTACTAGACTAGACGGGACGAACCTGAAGTCCACGCGAACGAAGTCGCGGGCAAAAGCTAGTAATATATATAAATATATAATTATTTAGGCCTTCGTGGCGCAGTGGGACAGCGTTTGACTGTAAACCCCCTGTGTTACCCCTTAATCTTATATATCTCGTAATCACAGGCTGAAACAATTTTGATGCTTTTTTATATGATCATACTTTTGGTGAGGTACCATTAAAAGTAGACCTTAATCTAATGAATAAATCTGAGCTATTCATAATCAGCATTACTAAACTTCTTAAGGACGTTTTTATTTTGTTCTTAACATGGCAGTATTATTAAAAGCATATCGGCATTGGCGGCACAATAATAAATAATCGATAAAAGATAAATATCTTTTTGTTAACATTTAAAAACGTTAAATCATATACGTAGGGTATATATTTCTTGCTATCACTAAATTGAATACCATTTTATATAGAATGTTCATTTTATATTATACCTTCCATAAAATATCAAAAGATATCGTCAACAGATACGTACCTTTCATGACTTGTATACCTTTGAACTCGATTCTTACAGTTCTTCGACCTGTTATTGATAATCTTTCTATTTATGTATTTGTAATATAAGAAACCCCTTATATTGGCTACATGGGTTTCATTATTTTGCTACTTTGAGCCTGTCCTGGTGCAGAGTCACGAGCGTGTGACTGTAAACGCGACAGGTTGTAGGTTCGATTCCCACTCCAAGAAATGAATATATTAAACAATATTTAGTATTTCCTTTTGCATCAATTTAGCTGAAAGTGGGAAATGGATATGTTAAAAAAGAGAACGGAATGTTCACTTGGTTCTCCGGTAGGTAGAGAGCTACCTAATCTGCTATGTGCGGGATACAGCGTGAAGCTAAAGAAAAGAAGAAAGATTATTTTGCTATTGATCGCGTTTTGGTTATTTATACGTACTTTAAATGAATGTATTTCCTTTTTGGTGAAATAATAAATGGAACGGCTGTATGAAAACGAAAATAGTCATGCTATCGGATATGAAGGGCGGTCACAAGCCATGTATTATCCTGTCGCCGAAAAACAAATAACATCCTCTCGCTTCCAATAATGATTATCGAGTAGAAAAAGGGGTTGAGGATCATAATAATATTGAAATCTATATTAAGACGTGAAAGAAAAATTTTCTTCTTCTTTTAACCAAGAGACGTCTATGAAAATAGTTAGTTTTATTCAATTACATTAAACGAAAAAAAATATATATCACATACTACCATGTCTTTGACATACACTTTTCTGAAAAATGATAAATTGACATACTACATGTTGCTAAGGTAACGCCTATTTTACGCATCAATGGTACTAGTTTTGATTAAATATGTATGAACATTACATATTTCATTTAACTTTACTATTAGTTTTCAAATTACGTTCACTTCACTTATCTATCTATCTCATCTCAGTAAGTCATACCGTGACAAACAGAATTTCAATATTATCCACGAACCTGACTTGGCAAATGCGATTCCGGGAACAATAAGTCTAAATTGATCTTCAGCTCGAAAAGATAAACTATACATCCTCAGGAAGTTTTGGTCTTAGAATAGTCATTTCTGCAAATTTCTGCAGCGAACCGTATCGAGACACTAAACTACTTTAGTTAGAGTGGTTTAATCTGATAATGGACTAGTAAGTAAAAATAACATTAAAATTGTATTAATATCTAGCAAATTCCTATTATGCATATTCCAGCGTAAAGGTTATGGGTTCAATTTTTGCTCGCTTAAATGATTGATTTTATATATGCGGTCCAAGTTTTTTTATTATTAACACACTATAGATAAATGATTATTCTATTTACCTTTTTATTACTTAACGTTAAGCTTACAAGAATTATAGAGAGCTTAGTGTATATGTATTCCCCACAAAAAGTCCAATTATTTTAAATGGTTACCTAATTAAATATCAACACGCAATGCCTCAATTTGACGGAAGTGTTGAAAGAGAATGGAGTGTCTTAACACTAGGTTCTCTGGTTCCCTCTGCCTATTCCGCTATATACGGGATACAGCGTGAAGTTAAAAAAAACACATATAATTCATCATTTTATCTTAAGTGCTGTCAATAGATTTTTCTGCTTATCTTACAAGTTCTGAAATTTCGAAAAACCTATATATGTACATATATGTTATAAAATTTCAGACAAACTCCTTATCTGTCGGTGAACACAAATTATTCGTGAAGCGTTTCAAAACAACATGTCTGCTGTCAAAATTATCTAGAAAGGTAACGTTAGTTTTCCAATCCGAACGAGTACCCTTTTAACAGAGATAAAACTTTCTCCTACTATCCCCTGCGCTTTCAATGCAAACATCAATGGATTTTATATTGAAGAAATGAATATTTTCAAATGATTATATAATATATAAAATTTTTGTACTGGAATATTTTTATGCCTTTGATATTTGAATGTTAATTGATTGGAAAAAATAACTGTTTTTATTTTTATTCTCTAAGTACGAGTAGATGTCATTTGGACTGAGCATATTAATGTTTCATGTATTATGTATTCATGTTAAAAATATTCTTTTCATATTACTTATTACGTGATATCTATCTCATTTATTGAATATTATCTTGATCTATAAGAGCATGAATTGCTGAAAATCCTTTTTTTCAACGAGTATCTACCTTATTACCTATAGAAATTAGGTTTGTACTTAGAAATATCAAATACCTACATATGTATATATTTTAAAGGTATAAAAAGTATATAAATATTTCTTATTTTGTTATTTTAAAACTGTACGTACACAGCTTCATTGGATAGAAAAACGTTTACTTGATTTAATATCAATAGCTCTGTGTTTAAGTAGGTTTTTCGTACCAACTGTTTGCTGGGCAAATATATGGCCAATTTACATGCGAGGCCATGTTTGGATAAGGATATAGCAAATCCCATTATACTGTTGTTTGGCCGAGAACAATGTGCGGCCGCCCTCTGAATGTTTCATCAAATGAACGCTCAACAAACGAGTCAAATTCAGTATTTCTAGAGATAAACGGGCTTTACAGCGATTGCCGTTTTACATGAAATTCAGCTAAAATGTTACTCGTCAAGTTATATTATGATTTTAAGTATTATTTTTATTAAACCCAGTAAAGTCTTATTGACAGAGTCCGCAAAGGCTTCAAAACCTTATATATAGTAGGGTATACTTGTTTCATATTTTAATTATTATTATGAAAAATATTAGCTTTCTATCATAAAAAACTTTAATTGCATCATTTTCGTCAAAAGAGAAGTCGATATTTTCTCCTCAATGTATTAATATAACATAGATAAAGTTGGTCTTACTCCAGTCTAATTTAAGACAGTGAAATTCAGTTTAATAGAAACAGCGAATACACTAGGAATGTCTCTAAAATGGATGAAAAGTGGAAATCGGAATAAAGCAATTTTTCAATTAAAAGTTTTTAACAAGTAATTTATATTAAAGAATTAATACATGAGACACTTTGTGAAGAACTGTAAGAAAATAGAAAACTCCAAGTAATAGCTGGTCAACGTTTGGGTATTTTATAAAATATATATAAAAATCAAATTTCTGAGATATTTAATTAGAAAAAATAAGGAAATTTCGCTTCTAAAAGAGCCGTTAAGCTTGATGAGTATACTTTATTGACTATATTACGATGATAAAGTTATTTTAAATTGTGTAGGTATACATACATACATATATGCAAATGAGCACTAGTCCAGTTAATTAAATCAACAACAAATTTCAATATATTTTAAAACAAAATTTTCTTCAAATAACACAAGGCACATGCATATACAACTCTGATACAGATATGTACATAGCAATAAGTAATAATATTATGCCATCTTACGATATTGCGATAGATTTGTAAGCAACTCAGCAAGTAAGGTCTAAACGGCAATCACTATCGTCTTATTATACAAACGACCAGTATCTTGGCAAAATAACAGTATTTCTCTGTGAAAAATTACTAACAGAACTGTGGTCTCTCTTGGCTATAGTTAGCAATAAAACTCTGTATTATGGATCTATCAAGATTTGTTATCGAGCCTTATTGAGTCTATTGAATAAATAAGAAAAGAATATTCGCTTCTGTTAATAGACCGTATTGTTTTTTACTTTTTTTTGTTAGCTTCACGCTGTATCCCGCATATAGCAGGGTAGGCAGAGGGAAACTGAGAACCTAGTGTTAAGACACTCCGTTTCCCACTTTCCACCGGATTGAGGCTTGGCGTACTAAGTGGCGGAACTCGACGCCACCTTTTACCTTGTTACCAACCTCAGGAAATGAAAATACTAAACTTTACATTTCCTGGAATGGGAATCGAACCCACAACCTGTCGCGTTTATACTCGCACGCTTGTGCCTCTGCGCCACGAGAGGCGTCTAACTAATGTTTCACTTGCAGTTATTTTAACTTTGCAAGTAGTTTCTTCATAGTATACTCGGAAAATGTGCTTAGTATACGATTTATGTAT